>OMKZ01055683.1:0-11946 GCA_900302535.1 Neoniphon sammara
TTACTGAGAACTCACATAATTGAGACATTTTTACTTCATGGGGAATCTCAATGCAGAAACATGGTCATGACAGCCGAGACAATTTTATCTGCTCCACATACGAGACAACAGTGGAAACATTTATGTGGCCTTCACACCTCAGGCAACATCTGACTGTAATATTTACTGCTACGGCTGTCGTATCCTATACACTGCATACCACCAACTGAGGCATGGGCTAATTGATTTAATGGATTTTTGGTAAGGTCACACAAACCATTCAGAAAAATTCCTGAGTAATCTCCGCTGCTGACATACTGAGATACGATTCCTTCAGCATGATGGCCTACGTGAGAGAGGAGTAGGCTGAAGCAAATCAGTTTTTCTGGTGCATTCAAGACCAAATTTACCATTGTAATGGGGATGCCTTACACTGAGACTGATATATTTGCTTGACAATACGTTAGGCCAATACTGGCATCTTAACTATGATTATGAATGGCAGTTCTGGCTGGCTACCATTCATTCACCAATGAGTTGATTAATAAGCTGTGGCATTTACCAAATATATGAGGGTTATTCCAAACATCAAATATCCCCCGCCCCCCCAAAAAAAAGAAAAGAAAAAAAAAATCCCGGCAAAATAAAAATCCTGAAATCAGCACAAAGAATTGGCTACTGGCAGCTTCCATCCACAAACAGTGGTATCTGCCTCAATGAACTCACACTGGTTGAACCCTAGCAGGTACACAACAACATACGGTATGCAGGTAAAAGGACACAGTGATGTCGACATCTAGTTCTATCAGTGCCAGCTCCTCCATGATCTACCTATGAGAAGGAAACACATGGCGAAGACCTGTATGGTCGCTTTAAGACTCTTACAGAATAATCTTCTCTAATTGGATGCTGGTGGCTTAACCACGCCACTGTGATTGACTGTGATGGGTGTCATGACGGATCGTGCACGATGAATGGACCAGGCACGGGGCTCCTGCTGCAGCTCTGCCACCTGAGGGCTGCCTGGCACGCGGGCACTACCCCTCCCTCCTTAACTTCATTGAATTTCCTTGCCGTGTCATTCATGTCAGGCTCATCAAAAAAAAAAAAAAATCACTTCAGGGTTGTGAATTCATCTTCATAAACAGAAACGGTGCAGTCTAACGTCAGAGCCCTGGCGAATAGAAGATGATGCCCAGACCAGGATTACATCTGCACAAATACAAAAGAGATCAGTGGCTAGAGAAGAGAAGTAAAGGTCTAGTGATAACATGGAAGTGGGGGGAGGGGTGGCTACCACTAGCCAGCGGCTGATCACACTGGTGGTCCAGGGTCAAACCTCTGTCCTGCTATCTCACTGGGGGGGGGACAAAGGCAACCAGAGGGCTTTTTATGTCAATCTGCCACACAACTGGCTCAGTCTCTTACTGGGGATTACAGGGAGCTGTGATTTAGGCCACCAGCCTCAGCTGCCACCTCGAGAATCTCAACAGCATCTTCCCCGAGGGTTTAACACGCAGAGCCATTGAGAAAACTGTGCTGGCCAATCAACAAATCTTTTCAGGAGCACGGAGAATGAAGTAAATATCAATAAGAATAAATAAAGAAAATAAATGATTAGCCTGTTAACATGGCTAAATGGAATATAAACTATTTCTATAGCTTTAAAAGTAAAGGCACATTTCTGTTATAATAATTACAAATATTACAAGAAGTCCAAAATAAGCAGGAAAAAGTATTTGTACTGCTTTGCCAACTCTGTGCAGTAGCCTAGTTGAATGTAGCTGACAAGTTATCCAGTGGCTAGGATATATTGCGCATCACTGACAATGCAGTCAAACACACTGGCACATCACTGACAATGTAGACAAACAAAGCGATAAGGTACTCTTGCACAAACTCAAAGCCTTTTCTCTTTCTTTTTCCACACGTGGGCCTGCAGTCTCCTTCTGAAATGCAACAGATGCGGGAGAAAGAAGCAAACAACAATTCTGTAAATAGACTGAGAGACAGTCCGCATTAAGAATAAAAAACACCATCTAGAAAGTAGCCAGCTGGAAACCACTTTGTAGTTGGCCAATTGGCCAGCAGCCGGCACTTATGGAACACAAGCGTGTCGCCAAAAGCGTTTGAGTAAACAAAACATAAAAAAAGGACAAAGCATTCAAATGATAAACAGCAACAAAGTATAAAGCATTTAAAAAATATGACAGGTTTCTTCAGCGTGAATTTACTGCATGGAATTCTAGGAATGTGTTTTCATGCATGCAATGGTTGCACATTTCCTCGGTATTATATGTCATATTATAACACAAGAAGTAACCAGCTTGGATAAGATTTGCTTAATGTCAAATATGAATAAATTGAATGACAACGTGTCCGCTAAATCCCTCTTGGAAAGCAGTGCTACGCACAAACTCATCCTCTGTCTCCTTTCTTTATTCCTCTGACCCGGAGTCAAAACAGTCTTGCAGGATTTTTCTGAAGCAGTTCCTTATTCCTGGTTTGTCTGAGAACTTTTCTGTCCAGTAACTGTCACTGTTTTTACTGCATGTGTTCCACTGAAAAGCAGAATCGCTATGAATGACTTCAGTTCATCCACAGACTTATCCCCTGTTTCATGTCCTGGAACGCGGTGCATCTCATTACATTATTATTGACAAGGTAGGTAAGTGATTAAATCTGTGAAATTAGTTTGGATGTGGTTTATCTCAACATCCAGTTATGTCACCCCATGGCCAAAACATCAACTAACCTCTTCTGACCTCTCGCTATGGAGAGATTTAGGCTGGACAGGTTGGACAGGCAGCGTGATATAAGCAATAAATAAGCTGCTGACAGTAAAGCCAGGCAATAAAATGATCTCAATAATTATCACAATAAAATTGACCTTGATAAATGACAGTTACCTTCTGGGATTTATTTGGAATAAAATAATTTCAGTCTGTTTTTCTCACCCAATGAAGAAACTTGCGATACAGCCAACGGTGCAAAGATAATAGGCTTGGTGCACAGACAAAAACAAACGGCCAATCACACAACAGAAATAGTCCGGGGCACTGACAAAATTAACACCGACGCTGAACTAGATGGCAAAAATAAGCCTGCTGAGATACACAACCACTCACAACAACACGACCCCGAGTGACCACACTTGTTGAGTTACCGGAGAGGATAATACACTAATTGGTGATAAGTGGATCTAGATTAGCAAGCCGTAAAAATGAACCTGCCGGACAAGGGTAGCAACAGAAACAGCACCCACAAAGATGGATGCACAATCTCCGTCATGAGGAAATAGTTTGGCCATCTCAAGTCCGTCAAACCACAGTGCAACACTCTATGCAAAATATCTAGACAGCCTGAGTGAATCACAACAGGAAACACCGCCAAACTCCTCCATCATGTGAACATGTATCATCCCACGCAGTACACAGAAAGTTGGAGTTTACAGTATCAGTCATTCCCTGAACACCAGCCAACTGGTTAGCAGTGCTTCCACTGCCAACACTGCTGTCAGCGGCTTAAGAGAAACAGAAAATTACCGATCCGTCTGTGCAAACAGGTAGTTTAAGGGCAAACAAGTAGTTCAAGACTGACAACGTGTTGATTTTTTGTGTTTATTAAATCCACGGCAACGTTACTTGATTACAATGTTTGCAAGTGCAAGAAATCAACTTTGCTTAAGATGTAAGTGATAGGCATGATATCTTCCGGTGTTAAGAGATTCAATTCAGCTGTTTTGGCTCTCCAAGTGCCTTCTAGTTTATTTTGTCCTCACTATTCGACCCTAAAAATATGAGAGAAAATTCCTGAGCTGAATACAAAACAGTGATCACTGTCATACAAATGAACTGCAGTTGGTTCCTATAATTGCAAAAGCTCGATTGTGCCTGCAGCAACCATACCTACTTGTAATTATCACTAGATTGACATGAATGCTTTCACCAGTTGGCAGCTCGTATTTAAAGTAAATCTGGCTGCTGCAATACCTGGCCAACCCTGCACCCCAACCAAGGGAGAGAAAAGAACTGCTTCATGGGTGGTAATAATAAGGCGTGATATGTCACCTCGTTTTGACCTATAATTGAAGTGTCTCCCATTGAGCCAATCAGCGTTATTCTGACAGCAGTGGTGAGATGCATCATGCCCCCAAGTTTTGTCAGAATTGTACTGGCAGTTTCTGAGACAGCGCTCGTGAAGAACGGGTCGTGGACAAAGACTGTTCCGTAGTCCAAAAACCCACCGTTCTCTTCAGAGATCCAAAGTAAAAGTTGTGTTTTTTTCTCCACAAAGAGTAAAGACATAGAATAGAGTCTCTGGAAGCTCCTGAGAGGCCTAACTGAAACTGACAGAGAAAAGAGGAAAGGCACCTTCCCCGACACAAACATCATTGCAGCGGCAGCATGACAATACCAGTGGGACTGAAAGTGGACCACCGGTGAAGGAGGTGGGTCTAGTCCGTCTCAATCTACTCCTACACATCATAGCTGTGGCACTGGCACGCTAGGGCAGGCAGACAGGCAGACAGACAGGCAGACAGGGCTGCTGTCAAGACTGGGGCAGGTGAGACTGTCACACTAGCATTAGACTGGAGGCCAATACCAATATTTTTGGACTTGGGCTGCGAGGAGATGATAGTTTGCACTGATCTTGAACATCTTTACATCTGATCCTTTTCTTGCTAAAACATTCCCCCAAAAATGACACGTCTTTCTTGAGTCTATTGACCTCTATTTCTGCATAAGTGTAGTCACCGTTTCCTTAATGACAACTGAAATTGTGGAGATTCTTTGTAGTCACTCTTTGGTCACCAAAAGCAGAACATATAAAAAATGTGGACTGAAGGGTTAACCGATATGGGTTTATGGAGCTGATACTGCTGTTTTTGGATTCAAGCTACTCAGCGGTAATATTCAATATCTTTAAATTTGGCCGTTTTGATTGCCAAATTTCAATTAAAAAAAATTCAAGAAAATGTTAAGCATTTGGTGTCTCTCCCAGAACTGTATTCAGGGCCTCTGAAACACCAGTTAGACCATCATAGGATGCTACAATTCTCCAATGATAACCATGCTAATGAAATTCTTGAATTTGTGATTTTCGTTGCCTTAGAATAAACAACAAGGACTATGCTAAAATTGAATTGGTATTACGATGGCAAGAGAGGAACCTATATCATATCAGAGGCAGATCACACTGACTGACCAACATCCACTTTTTAAGACAAGGACAATATCAACCCCGTATATTACACTGATCATGAACCGCACATCTTTCTAACACATGCAGAGGGAGAAGGGGGGCAAAATGAAATAAGAGTGATCGCCAGGCAGAGTGGGCAGCGTTGAAGCAGAGGTGATAACAGTCGGAACAGGGGAATGTAAGAGAGAGCGAGATGCATGTTGTGGGAGGATCGAAGCCTCACCTTACACTGAGGCACATCACAACTACCTGAGACACCCACACAGCAACCACCAGCATACTTATCATTCCAGGCATTATGCATGTCCTTGGAAAGCAAGGCAACAGTAACCTTGGACAAAGCCACCAGACACACACACACACACACACACGCTATAAAGAGGTGTGTTCAGTAGAACGAGGCACTCAAGATGCCGATTTGGAGACAGAAGATAGAAAGGGAGCAGAAAGTGTTATGGAGATTATAAGCATTATTCCAGTCCTACGCACAACAGAGAGTGTGCAGACTGTATGTGGTGAACCATCTGCCAGACTGCTGCTTATAGATTCACAAGCCTCTAGACGACAACCAAAAAGCAGGCAAAAAGAAAAAACACTATGGAGAGTTTTAGTGTCATGGTCTAAATGGTGCTTCAGAGGCTTTTGCATTCTAACAAGAAACACTGAATATATGTGTAAATTTTGGGAACTGTTTGCATGAAATTGTATATTCCAGCAATGTAAACATTGGCACAAAATACTGACTGTCAGCAGCTTCAGTTCAAAAGTAATATTAATAGCATCAGCCTTCAAAGACCCATCTTGGTGGAACCTTGTCAGCAGAGTGGAAAAGGGACAGATAAAATTTTACAACAGGCATAGACAGAGACCAGTGCTGCTCCCAGCAGGCCAGTGTTTATCTATTAACAACAGCATCTTGCCTATAGACAGTCTTATTTCCCTTTAGCTTGTTCCAACGCTCGTCCAGAGAAGGGAAAAGTTTCTTGTTCACGCTCCACATCCCGATTTTCCCAGCAAGAACTCAAACTGGCAACTCTCCAGTGACAATGTCATGCTACTGCTGGCCCATGGACCCGAAGGGCAGGAGGATAAATCATATAGTTTTTAAATGTGGTAGAAGGAATGCTGTCAGATTGCGCAGTTTAAATAAATTAAATGAGTAAAAGTGCTTACGCCAGTGACGTGTCAGAACATTCCTTAACATTTCTATAGCGTATATTAGATATTAAGGAATGTGGGTTGATGGGATATCTGTGAACATTTGGCTTGGCTCACACTGCTGGAATCTACAGTGTTATATAGACTCTGTGCGGCATGGCCATGTGTTTCTCAGCAAAGGGAATTGGAGAATTAAAGAATTTATTTCAGATTTGCAATGATGTAGCGTGGATGAATGCTGCAAGCAAACAGCAGAGGAAAGGAGGAGGTTCTGGAGAGGAGAAGGGAGAAGGAAAAAAGGGGAGAGGGATGGAAGGGAGAGGAGAAAACACACAGACCAAGATCTGAGGAGAGGAGAGAGAGGAGAAAAATAACAACATGAGGAGGAGGAGGAGGAGAGCTGAGACAACAATGGTTTGTGAGGATGCAAGCGCATGTCTATGCTGTCTGCTGTCTAAACCTGTCCAAGACCCCCTGCCTGGTGACTGATTGAGTGGTGTGCGCACACACACACACACACACACACACATGCACGCACACACACACACACACACACACACACAAGCTCAAAAAACACTCGAACAAGCACAAATCACCTGAGGGCTCAACATAGCCATGAGACAGAGATAGGGTGGAGTGTTTGGCGTGTGTGTGTGTGTGTGCGTCCACGGCAGCCCCCACCCGTCGAAAGATATCTCCGCCATCCCACCGGTAATGGGCCGTCTCCACAGCTAAACTGCATCCAGTGACAACCGACTCCCCCGTCCATCCATCCATCCTCACAGCTAAACCAACAGAGGGAGGTGAAGGCATTGCCGCTGCTTCTGTTGATGACATATCCGCTCGCTCGCCAAGTCACCAGATATGTAATTACGCACGCACACACACACACACACACACACACACAAAGCAGAGCAGCTGTGGCCATCTGGATGACACCACAGCAGTTTAACCCTCTCAGTCACTCACCCAGCAGGGCTCAGAGACCATGGCATCTACTATCCACCACAGAATAACAGCAGCATAAATGATGTATCTAGTTACCACTGGCATCTACACCGAGATTAATTTGAGGATTATGTTCCTCCAAACCTGACCTGTTGCCTTAATAGCTTTTTATGTGCCCATACTTAAAATCTGCCTGAAACTGCTAGGAATTTTCAGCTTTTCAGACATTTTTATCTTACCAGTGTTGGCTGGTAACATGTTACAGTCCTGTTCCTTTTTTTTTTTCCTGAAAAGAGAACTGTAACTGTAACAAAATACTATTTCAGTGCACTGGCTGAAGAGAGGTTGTAAATGCACATTTTAAGGGCGCAATGGAAAATCTAAAGAGTAATGAATTACTACACCTACAGAGGTATGAGTAAAGTCATTCTATTACTTTGAAATGAGTGGGTTTGCCCCGGTGGATCACCTGGGGCACCTAGAACACGTACCACTTCATATCAAGGCTTAAGTCCTATTCGTAGGGTTCGATTCCAGCCCGTGTCTTTTCTGCATGTCATCACCTCTCTCTGTCTATCTAAAAAAGCAGAAATACCAATAAAAAAAGAAAAAAATCCTAAAAAAAGAAGTGAGCAAGCAATGAGTAATGTATTGCTTTTTTTGAGTGCCGTGACCCAACACTGTTTGCTAATGACTGTATTTTCAATGGCATTTCTGAATTCTGAGCAACTGAGAAAAAAAAAAAAATCAGCCTGATTCAGTCTCATCAAGTCCTGCTGGGTTCAAGAATAAATTGTCAGTGCTCCAAACAAAGAGCTTTCAGAAATGTGGCTTGGCTCATTCTTGGTGCCATAGGCCTGTATTTCTGTTTTTAGGGCCCTGGATATAAAAAGATGAATGGAGATGCACATAATGAGGAGTAATGACAGCCGGGCCTAACCAATAGCAAACAGACAGCTGTTCGGCCCAATTAACCAAACTGAATAGCCTAATCTTGCCACTTTACACCAAATATGGGGAGATAATTGCCTGTCTGGCCGGCCCTCATGGATTTCTACAGGAAAACACTGGATTGATATTAAAATGACAACAGGAGAATACACACTAGTTGTCAGTTTGGAAAGGAAAAAACAATCCAAATCAGTCAGATGGGACAATGCTTTCTGTGTGCAAGGCTGACTGCAAGAAAGATGCAATTATAATATATGCACTTGTGCAAGATTTTATTTCTGCAGAAGTTAAAATATGGTCTAAAATATGGACAGAGAATTTTACAAATGAGTAAAACAGCAGATCAAACTGAAATGCAAGGTAAGAGGTATCTAGCCTAATTAAGGCAAGAAATAAAAAAGTAAACTACAAAAGGGAGGTCAAAGCAATTAATAAAAACACAGTCTAGAAAAATGAGTTTTAAGTGCTAATAAAAAGATGATAATGAATTTAGCAACCTGAGCTCCCCAGGTAGGGCTTTTCAAAGTCAAGGAGCCCTGATAATAAAACAAATGCTTCTTTGATTTGCATATAGATTTTGGAACAGCTAATACAGACCTCTTGTTTTGCATCTAGACTGTGGAACAACCAGTAGGAACCTGCCAGAGAGCCTAAGGCTGCAATACAGTACACACAGAAATAGGTCTGTTAATCCATGCAAAGATGCTAAAAGCGGGGTGATTGGTTTTGGAAATACTTCACATTTCTTTGCATCATGAATTAATTACACTCCTTGAATAGCAAAACAAGGAGAACAGACACAGGGCTTGGACCGCATTCCTGCACTATTTTTTCCTCCTGGTTATGGTAATTCAGAGGCCGACCCCTGTGCAGTCAGCAGATGGCACAGAGACGCTGGTCATCCCACCAGGCTGCTGGCCAGGGTTTTTAAAAGCCCCTTTACCAGAGTGGCTTCATCAGCCCTGCATTTGGGCGAAACTTAGAGGCAGAGCGGTGACAACTCGGGCCCGAGATGGCCTGCAGTATTCCTGCTTAATTAATCTAACTGGGGTTTGCCTGATGTGAGGCTCTGAAGCTGGATACAATGACTGATGCTTTTGGATTGAAGCTGCCAAAAGCCAGTATTCTGTGTCAGTATTTTCATGCTCCCCCCTCTCCCCCGGCCCCAATAGCCCCAAAATCCTAAGTATTCTGTTTCCCCATGAAATTTACTCTTCAGAGTGGAAAAGCCTTTGAGGCAGCATTTCGACCATCATGGGACACTGAACTCTCCACTGAAACCCAGGGTTATATACAGTATAATCAAGCATACTTGTACAGAGTCCAAGCAAAATATGTCATTATCAGTTCAGAGTAACATTTTCCCGGAAAACAGTGTTGTACTGAACTCAGTACATAATGAAAATAGCTGCATCATATCCATTAGAGACAGATGACACAGGCTAAGCCCTATCTAATGCTTAATAAAAGCTCAATATCAGCCCAAAACATTGGCAAACTACATCATTCAAACGCAAAGTCCAACTAAATCACGGCAGGCAAATTAAACCTTACAGCTAAATTACTCACATGAGTACAACTGGTTTGTTATTCCTTCTTTCAAAAGACAAGGCAAAAAAAACTGGGCAAAATGAGCTCCGAAAAAAGAGAGGAACTGAGTGAACCTAAAGAGGAGGGGGGGGGGACTGAGGAAGGAGCGAGAGAGTGGGAGAGAGGTGGAAGGGAGGGAGGGAGGAAGAGGACGACGCCAGGAGCATGACGAGTGCCTACGGTGGCAGCGCTTTGGAGTGCCAGTAAATGCCAGCAGCTCTGGCCAAGCAGACAGACAGGAAAGTGGAGAGAGGACTGACGGCTACAACAGAGGCAAGAGGAAGAGGAGGAGGAGGAGAAACCAGACAGAAAGAGTAATGCAGAAGAACGGAGATCCAAGGGAAACCTGGTGGAAGACGGAGAAGGAAGTAGCACTGTCAAGATAACTGGAGCTTCAACACTAGCCTACTGAAGACTGCTGCAAAAGACTGAATTCAATAATGAATTTCGTCAGCGGTCGATAATTTAATCAAATGCATCCTGGAGGCTGGGATTCCATGTTAGCATCACCTCTAGAGGGTGTATGCATGCGAACTGGAATAATGACCAAAAATAAATAAATAAATGAAAAGAGGAAGGACCGGAACACACAAAAGCCACAGCCAGACAGCTGAAAACATGACACAAATGTCAAACAGTCCACCATGTGTTGAGCTGGACTGTTTTCCACGTAAACCGCTTGCCAAACTGGTGCCAGCAGCCAAATGTTAAACCATTTAGACCCAAGAAAGACGGACACTCCACCAACATCAAAACCTGATTCGAAGCAGTCCAGATGAAGCGTGGGAACGCGTTGCTTGGTGGGTTTTCTCGTTTGCTGCGGTATCGTACGAGCAAATTTTTAGATGATTAAACTGGTGCTGAAGTCAAACTTTTGGTATCGTGACAGCACTGGAGGGAATGGAGAAGGGAAAAGGGGGAAAAAAGGCCTGCCGTCTGCTTTCACCATTCCTGGCAGAGCTGGTGAGGAGACAATTAGAGAGGAGAAAAAAAAGGAGGTGGTGTAAAAAAGGAAAGCAGGAGCATGAGCTGGCAGTGAGCTGGACGGCAGCGCAGTACAGTAGGGAGGAGCCTGGCTGAGGCTCGCTCTCTCTCTCTCTCTCTCCCTCCCTCTCTCTCTCCCTGGACAGACAGACTGGGCCAGGCCGGGCCACTGGGGTTAACCTCAGCCTGGGATTAGGGAGCTGGCCTGTAGCTGGGCTTTCCGAGAAGAAGCAGACAACGATAGCTGCTAATGCCTTAATGTTTTCAAAAGATATTCCCACTCTGAACTCTGCCAGGTCACATCCAAAGTCCTGGAAGCCTAGAATCAGTAAGCTAGGTTCTCATAGGGTCAGACTGAGATATGGGGCAGATATTAACTGTGACAGATAGGATGCAGAGTATTTGATTGGTTTTGATAAATTATTATTGTGTAATTTAACATGCAGAAATATTTTTCAGTCTTACTATCCTGGGTTTCAATGGAGAATTTTAGTATCCCATGGTCAAAATGGTGTTTGAGTGGATTTTCTACTCTGACAAGAATAAAAATCTGGTGGAAATCACAGCAAGAAATTATCAGCCACAAAACTGGCCAGATATTATGATTAAAAACATCAGCTGAATGTCGCTTCAATCCAAAAATGTTGTATCGACCTTAAAAAAAAATCCATATTGGTTGAACTCCATTTTTTGTGCTTCAGAAAATATATTATATGGGCTAGGGGCCAAAAGGGGCTCTGTACAGATGGCTTTTGCCCAGCAAAAAATAAACAGCTCCTTTTCACAGCAGCCATTTTGACAGTAAATAGCAGGTAAACCCAGGTGTTACTAATGACATCAATGAAGGTTCTGTTCCATTTAGGTCTAACAGAGCCAGGGTCCTGCTATTGTTCATGCTGGCTCACTGCTACACTTAAATGGAACAGAACCTTCATTAATGTCATTAGTAACACCTGTGTTTACCTGCTAGTTCATGTTAAAATGGCTGCTGTGAAAAGGGCAATTACAACCAAAACGTACAGAAGAGGTTTGTTGTCTGCTCAATTTCTGTGGCTATGTTTCCAGACATGATCCTCATGTTAATGTCAGTGTTTGTGCCCGCTAAATAGCAAGTTTTTGTGATGAGATAAG
>OMKZ01055683.1:11977-45360 GCA_900302535.1 Neoniphon sammara
GGTTCTCAATGGAGAAAACAACCGATCTACAAAACACGGGTGCCATTGACAAGTCTAGGTGTGTCGCTCTGTGGTAGGAGTAAGTACACGCAACACCACATTATTTTTTGCACTTGTTTTGCTCACACACACACACACACACAGAGCAGTCAGGATGGCACAGAAGTCTAAGTCACCAGGGTTTCTGGTGACCCAATGGAGGTGTGGGTTTAAATCCCTTCTGTGAAAAGCAGTTTTGATTTCATTGAGCTGGTTTGCTTGTGATTTCACACTTTTCGGACACCCTGTAGCAACATGGCTGCAGGCTCTGCTTTGAGTACGTGCGTGCGTGCGTGTGTGTGTGTGTGTGTGTGTGTGTGTGTGTGTGTGTGTGCGTGCTTTCTCACTCACACACTGAATCATTCAACATGCTGCGAACCCGAAACTCATCGCAGGATGCAAGCAAATGGAAAATGAACATGTCATCGCCATCACAGTTACAACACAGTGATCTGATAACCTACTTCAGGGTGCAAAGCAGGCCAGGCTGCATTCAATCAATAGCTGCCACCTCCCATTCAATGCACTGTGGTTTTCCATCATACAACAAATCGTTACGCTACAACCTACTTCCCTCTGACTAATTTTGTCACTTTAAAAGACATTAATCACAAATAACACACGGTGTGAGTGAATACACCTAGATGCCTGCACGGATCTGGCTAATCCGCATATTCAAGTCTCAAAAAATATGTGTAGGCTTCAAACACGTGAGGCGCAAAAACTTCAAATCCATCACGCATTTTGAAAAAAAACAGGGTTAATCCTGAAAGGTGCAACCTGATATCTTTTAGGCGGTAAAGAAGGAATAAAAGCCGCCAGTGCTCAATACACAGTGATTTCCACAGTGTTGAGATAGTTCTTCATCCAGGCAGCTGCAAAGAGCTTACCTCTTCCTCTGAGTACTTTTATCTCACCTGGGAAAGCCAAAATGGAGGCACATTAAGCCGTGCTGTGGCTTTGCACTGAATAAATAAACATAATTGTGTGGTGTTTCCTGGTTAATATTGCGAAAACAGAACGTGTTGTGATTTGTGGAAGCTGCAGCACACAGTATTACAAAAGGCTGATACACGTAGGCGTTGCTAAATGTCTTCGCTCTTCTCGATAAAAGACCGACTGGTTTTTTTTTTGTTTTTTTTTTAAGTGTCAAAACCGAGGGTGCGTCAACATAATGATTTTTAGACCTGGAGAAAATATCTGTGGTTATGGTATTTCTCTTCTGATTCCTGGCCTCCCAGAGTGCCTGTGGTTGTTGGGGGAAAACCTTTATCACTCCTTGTATCTCTCCTCTCAGAAGTCAATATTACAATGTTGATTTTTTGCTTGATTCATTGCCCAGCCACATTATATAGCAAATGCAGGCCTATGAATAGCAGTAGATTAGACTGCTCAGTCAAGATTAGTTTCCACAGCAACAAAGACGCTTCCTGGAAGTGGGAAGAAAACCTTCTGCACTCCGTCTCATTCTCCCGATTGTGGTGGACATAAAAGCATAAAGAGTGGTGTAAGAAATTCCTACTTCGATTTAATAAATATTCTGACAGTTACCAGTGGAAAAGTGGCATTTTTGTTATCACCCAGGCTAAAAACCAGATTGAAGCCAAACTGTCCAAAAACTAGGATTATCCCCATCCCTCGATAAGATGAGAAATGCAGAAAACTTTCTCTGGGTGGATGTATTCCCACTGCTTTGATGAAGAAATAGTAGGAAAAAAAATTACCAGAAGAACATCTGACATCAACACTGTTTGGTGTCTCGATCACTCACAGGGGAGGGAACTGACAACCTGATTTCTAGAGAGAAACGAACATGCCAACCATTACTGCTCCCAGTGAGTAATAAGTAACGATGTTACTTTTGAAATGAGTAATGAGCTCAACACTGCCTTCCACAATTTTTCATTTCTACACTTCAGGTGGATTTTGTTCTGCTCATTTTTTCCCCTCCTTTTGCCCACAATTGCCATTGGCCGTGCCTGTCCCTTTGCATCTGTGACTTGATTTGCTAACCAGCTCACATTACAGGAGGACCTCCAGGTTTGAGTCAGTATCATCATATAGACCTATGTTTAGAGTTCAGTGACCTTCATGGTGCCGGAGCAACAGAGAAAACTTAGGCATTGTGCTTAATGAGCCAATTTACACAGTACAATCTAAATTTGTCTTTATTTTGGCATATGCATGCATGTGCAATATATCATTCATGACGTGCAATTTCTTCTCCTGCCATATATCACTAGGTGCACTGTGTGTGCAATATATTAATATTAGCACTGTGTTAACAGTGGACAAGGGCACAATGTGGGCATGCATTTTATGTCAATAAGTGCATATAAATATATACTGCTCTGTGGATACTGATTTGTGCAAAATCTTGTTTTGAATATGTTGCATGTGTGGGGAGGGGGCAGAGAAATTCCTAATATTTATTGCTCACTGTGTCAAATGTTCATTTGCACTGAGGGAATATAGTGTTTTTACTAGTTTTAACTGCAGCCTTTTTTATGCTGTTTTCAGTGTCAAGTTTGCTGCTGTTGTGACAATATTATTTCCCTCTGGAATAAATCAAGTCTAATTCAGAGTCAAGTCTGTCTCCCTCCCTCTCTCTAGCCATCTCTCCTGGAGACACACGCACACATTCACATGTGCATCAAGGGCACTCACAGACAGATACAACCACTAATACAGCGTCTGTCCTACCCAGTGGTCAGCCTCCCCATCTCTTGCAAAGCTTGGCAACTGACACACAGACTCACTTATGTGTGGTTTATTTTTACAAGTATGAACGCAGCCATAGCGATGTATTGCAAGCAATTATAAATTGCGGTCTATCACAGCCATGTTTACAATTTTAGCCACATTTAAATGCCCTGTCACCACTGATAGGGGATTGACACACACATACAAGGGGGTTAGATTGCTTAGCGGCATTTCAACCACATTGAGATCATCAGGGATGAAACCAGGAACAGCTACATGAAATAAACGGAAACAATAGCATGATTGTATCAGAAATGGGTCGGTTCTATATTTAAAGGAAGAAGAGACAATTCAACAGAAAACAATAATGTACTTCCTCTTACAGCAACTGAATAACTGAGTGAGGAGGAAGAGGAACTGTGGCCTACTACGACAGCATCTACAGAGGCCTGCAGCCTGTCAACAAACGATCCTGAGCCCACTGTCTTTGGTAACCTCTCCACACAAACAGTGTCTACTGGAGAAACAACCCAAAATGCACTATGGTATGAACAACAAAATCTAATTGCTAAGATTCACGTAAGACTGTGCAATCCCAGTCTAGCCCTCCTTTCCTCCCTACTGAGGCCGTTCAGGGTGAGTTGAGTCGAAGTATCGATCAGCTCCGACAGTTTAAGAAAGAGAGTAATGTGAGAGGACATGCGAGTGCTCAGTGAGTCATGGAGTGAAATAACCACGGCTGGTAAGATTTCAACAGTTCTCATGCCTGTGTAGTAAACAACCCTGCGGCCAGCTCAGCTTGAAGCAGCTGTGGCAGAGGCTGCTAAGGAGGCAGCAGGGGTCAGATAACAGATAATGCTGAGCTCAGAGCCGGCCCGTGACAAGACACATCACACTACGATGATGCTGCGCCAGCGAGGTCGGCGTGGTCTTGTTCGTTCAATGGACAAAGCAATCCACAATCTGACCTAAAGGCTTGTCAGCTTTGTTAGTGAGTAAGTCACTGCTTGCTTAGTTGCTCGTGGTACTTTTCAGCTCTTTGTGCCCTCATAACAAGAAAATAAACGCTTTCATTCTGACAAGTTTCACGCCCAAAAAGTTCTCCCAAAATGACAGATTCAATGTTTTCCTCAGAAGTGGATGCTTGTCAGGGCAGAAAAAGCCCCAGAAACAGCATTTAAACCATCATGTGACACTAACATTCTCCACTGAAATGCCATTGGTAAAGATGAAATTTTGTTGCATTTTAAGGGCTCCTCCAGACAAGTTGACCCAACCCACATTTAACGGTAAAGGAAACGCTAGGATACATAAATGTCGAATTTATCTCCATACTTAACAATAAAATTGACTAAATAACATGTCTAAAGAAAACAATGTTTCATTGTTTGTCTTGGTTTTACAGACTTTTTATGTAGCCAGGGCGGTCCGGGAACTTCCATCCTATGGGACACTGTCTGGCCCACATCTTCTTTTTTTATTAAAAGGCGAATATCAACCCCATTTACAGGCCAACTGATGTATCAGTCTAACCCTAAGACACCTTGCTGTCACACAGAAGCTATGTAGATGGGGTCAAAAAGAAAACTTAGCATGTTTGCCTCAGGCCAGAGCCCAGCCTGATGAACAAGCAAGGGAGCCAGGATTCAGGATTTCAACTATGGACTGGGCTGACAAATACATTCACGTTATTTCAACTAGCTATTGTTTGCTATAAGAGCTGCATTCTTGCAACTGAGCGTGCATTGTTAACTTAATGTGCTGTACTGTGCTGTGTGGTGTGATCCTCTTATGCAAGCTGCTGCTAGAGTCCTGAGACCACATGTCGGAAATAGAAGCTGTTTGGGCCGGCGACCAAAACGTTAGATGAACCATCCTTAATCAGGCAGGCTTAAACTCCTACCCCCAGGTACAGCATTACTCCTGTGCAGCCGGTGCGAGAGTGATCCGATACTGGTGATTTCCTCTACCACTCACCTCAGAGAAACCTGTGTAAAACTCGACGAATTAGAGGAACCAAATGCACAAGTGAAACCACTGATCTGACTCATGTGCAAGAGTATGAACATGTTCAGAGACAGGCAACATACAGCAAAAATGTATTTTGTGGCAAATTACGAGTAATCCTTCAGCATATTAAAATAGGCCACAAAATAATGGTGGAAGACAAAATTATGATGAAAGATGAAACTGTCAAGTGATGTGTTGGCCAGTCAGGTGCTTTTGCTCATTTGTGATAGGCTGTTGAATCTCATTTTTAGGTTCAGACCTAAACAGCCTGGGGATATAAAGGTAGTCATTGTAGAGGAGATGATATGTGCCTAAAACAGGACATCCTGTATCATCTTAAGTCTGGTTGGTATTGCTCTTCTGGTCTGAGTGAAGGCCCTATGACTTGATCACATGCTTGTTTTTAGTCACTTGATAGTTTAGCCACCCCATTGTTAAGTGTTAATAAGTAGCTCTACAAAGGCTATTCGCCTTTACAAATATAGTGTTCTCATTTCATACAAGCTAAATTTACAAAACACACAGCATTTTATGTACAAGTATTTAGATTTCCTTTCACTTGCTGAATGTCAGTCCTCTCCTAAGCACCTGTCTGTAACTTTCAAGTGTGCAAAAAATGAAAATGTGCACGTGTTTGAGGGCCTTTCTGCAGCTGCTTACTCCACACTTGGCTTAACACCTACCCCATGAAGAAAGAGGAAAAGCAGCCTCGCCACCACATTTCTCAAATTAGACATTAAGCCATATGCAGCAGGCCGTGAAAAGCAAGGCCAATTAATATGGACAAATTGAATTGAGATAGGTACGGGAGAAATGGGAATACAGTTAGGTCTGAAGAAAAGAGCTACTAAGGCCCGAATACAACGGTGCTCTTGTTCCCAGGGTGAGAGCACATCCAGTAGTGCACAGTCAGGAAGCCTGCCGCAGGTTTGGCAGGCATGCAAGCCACTCAGGAGAAATTAGGATTAGGCGGTGGACTCATACTTCTCAGCAGTGCAGGCTTGTGATTCCCATTAGTTGTGTTCTAGCTTGTTTGTGTGTTGGCATGCGGGGTGGGGATGTAATGGTCTCTTGTTCTGATGCTCCTGTGGGAGGCGAGGCTATTGCTCCCCTCAAGGACATTACTACCACTGCTAATAGGGAAAGCAGGCCACAGGGTCACTAAAGACCATAGACTTTATTTAGCTGGGTGCCACCTTGAAATGAAAACAGGAGGCTTGGGAATGGGAAAATGAGAAAGTGCTCCACTGACACTTTCAAAATCTGCCAGAAGGTTTGCAGCTGTACAGTCTGACAGAAACTGAATCATTGAGACTGCACCAGAAGGGAATAAAAAAAAAGGAAAAAAAGGACACAGCTGAGGGCGTAAATCAAGAATTCCCAAATAAATGAGACTGGAAACTCTGCGAGGCTCGTCGCTTCCAGGCATTTAATCAGAGGAGGAGCACTACCTCTGGAAATCACAGTCACACAGACAGACAAAACACAAGGAAGTGGAAAAAGGCAGCAGTCACCATTCACATAAATAGAACTGATCGCTAAATCCCCGCAACAATAACAATCCTAAGATTCACTAGTAACAGAGAGAGAGAGGTCAAAGAGCACAAGAAACAATGGCTCATCCTCATTGTAATGCAACACAACATTTTCAAGCTACCTACCAAGCACTATCCAGCAACCTGAAGCCACAACAGGGATATCTTTGCTTGCTCTTGAAGAATAGGAGGAGGAGCCCATTCCCAAACCGAGGATGTTGAGGGACATGATGTCTTTCTAGAGAGAACAGATCATCTTGCCCAAGACCGCCATATACAGCAGCAAGTTTTGATGACTGAGGGTCAATTTAGGAACCCAACATTGGATTGAGGGCTGCTCAAGAAAAACAGAACACGTAATAAGTCATGCCAATTGTGAATCATGTGAGAAATGCATGTTGTTTTTTGTGGAGGAGAAAAAAATCCCATTGGGCAATTGTCTGTGAACTTTATCATTGGTATCATATGGCGTTTTATGTTAAACTCCTTGCGCATTGCATTCACCTGCTTGCAGATTACGCACATCACTTTATCTGACCAGTGAGGTACATAGTAGGCGTTGCTCCATTTCACCTGAAACTTCCTTTTCTCCTCACTGATACGTTTTTGTGCAACGGACCCGCCTCCTCCATCTCGATGACTGGATAACATACCTGCAACGATGAGATCTGTCTTGCGAGTAGTTTTAAAGCAAAGTGCTGTGTGATGTAGGTTGGTTTATAACTATCGGAACTGGACCAAATATAAATGCATGCATTTCATCACGTCACTCATCGCAGGCCACCAGAAACATTTCAGAGGGCCGCCATTGGGCCATGGGACATACTTTGAGAATGCCTGATATACAGTATATAGCGCCCATTCTCACTGATGTAATGTATTGCATGGCAAAGATGGGGCATGTTCAGCATGTAGAGCCAGAGCAGTGCCCCAAAATGCACCACGTCGTTAACACAAGCCACATAGTTTGCAGAAGATACATCCCTGTCACGACCAGTGCATTGAAAAAAAAGGCACAGGGAATTAAAAAAACAACCAATGTGATTATGGACAAATACAGAAAAAGCAACACATGTACAGAATAATAGGCAGGCAGCCTCGACAACATGCAATCATGACTTGAAACCAAGACACACAAAATAGATCTGGCTCAGAAACAGGCCCACCCACTGCGATGACGACTTTTAACGCCTTTCACTGGTTCCTACTAGACTCATAAAATGTTTATCTCATTAACTCAACATCCTCACTGACCCCAATCACCCAAAGAGTCACCGTGCTGCATACCATTTTATATCTGCTGCAGTCAAGACACTGAGAGCGTTTCATGCAGCAGAACTGTAATTCATGCAAATTCATCTCTTTTGGCCTCCGTTTATATTTATTTCTGAATTGCGCCTGTAAACATTTATTTGCTCATTGGGCCTTGCTCATTGGGCCTAATTTTAGCACGGTGCGAGAGCACTGCTGAAAAGAGACAGAGTAGCGGCACACATACAGCGGCGGCCACAGGATGTCTGAAAATACACGAGGTTCACCACATAGTGGGCTGTCTGAAAAGTCTGACGAGGAGAAGATGGAGGCAGAAAACAGATCGACACACAGAGGCAGAAAGAACGGGGGGATTCTCTGGGCTGATCCATACATTCCAGTCTAAAAGGATAGGTTAATGGTTCTACTCAAACATGGGGGGAATTATGTGGTGTGTTCTGAATTTAAGTTATGTAATGATTCAAGTCATGATAATAAGAGCATACCTCCATATTCCCACATACATGAGATCAAAATGTTGCTGTGCTTGGGCTCTCAATACATTTTAAACCAACTTGAGCATCATTTTTGTTTCTGCATGTACTTTCCCATTGGAGTATCTCGCACTGGAATCAAGGTCATTTAAGTAGGTAAACCTTGGCAAGGGAATTTACACCATCGCTCATCTCAGATGTATGAATCTCTCCAATCAATTCTACTGTCAAATGTCAATTTTGTGCTGCTATTGTGTATTTTCAAAATATGTAAAATTCCCTATTTAAACTCAAGAGGATGGTAATACTACTACTACTAATAAATATCCTTTTGTGGCATTCAGTTTAAGTGACAGGGCTTCCCATAGATAACCAATGTAGTATTGATCAATTATAAAATAAATATGCAGTCAATCAAACTGCATCATCCACCATATCAGAGCTGAATGACGCTGACTGGCTCATATCTGAACCCTAACAGAAGGCCAGCATCAGCCCCATATATTGGCAAACCATCTACTTAGCAGCTGTTTGGGCCAGCACAGCCTCTGTATGACATCAGACAGAAAAAAAAACATAATACAGATCAGTGATACTGACTACATACCAAACTGAGGGCCTTGAATGGAGAATAGTGAACTAACCAAATGCCATCAGACAGGGGAAGAGAAAGTAAAGAGTGAGTGGGATGGGGAGAGGGGGTGAGAAACAGCCTGCAAGATAAGAGCATGTTGAGGCATTGTACAGAGGAGTGTAAGCGTGGGTGGCTGACTTCCTGTGTATTGGTCTCATGAGAAGGCCTGTCTTATCTAGAAATATAGGCCTTCTGAGACCGTCCACAAGTAAAAGTGCTGATGCCAGAGCGAGACAAGGGCAAACACATTGTGAAACGGCACTGACAGTTGGGTGTCCTCGGCAAACTGTGAACATACTCCCGACATGTGGGTCTCCTCGTGTCACCATGTCCGAGGAAGGCTAATCTTTGTGTGAACACTAATGGGACATGGCACTATGGCTCCCTGGGGCCTTTAAGGCTGGACGTGATCCTGTTAACAAATACGAGAGCGAAAAATCTACAAAGAGACAAATTTCGGTTAGCAGGGTGAAAAGTTACCACCTGCCAAGGACAAGTCAGCGAGTGTTCCCCACCACACTGGCCACTAACTTTTTGAGATGGTCTCTTAAATACACTTGTTGGTATTTGCCCGTTTTCAAAAGTTACCGGCGCTGACAACCATGGATGCTCCCTGACCATGAGAGAGCCGAATCAAGGCTCTGATTGGCTGCTTGTTGCGCTGCTATAAACAAAGCAGTGGCGTCTAAACTTCTACCAACTTTTCCCTCTGGCTCTCCCCTGCATGAATGGTTAACTAGGCCAGTGCTAGTTGAACGTTACTGCTTTTCCCATGTAGTAACACACAACCAAAAAGAAGAAATTAAGACAAAGGAAAAAGATTTGTTGTATAAGTGACTGAGCAACTTTTAAATTACAACCATAAATCTTCTCTCATCTCTTCCTTGAATGTTTCACACATTCCCTGATTCTGTCCACTGGCTCTGGACTATTAAACTAAATCAGCTCTCTACACCTAAAAATAAATAAAAATAAAAAAATCAACTATCATTTTACGCTAAAACAATCACACTCATGCAGGTATATGTAATATGCTATAACATGTTTGCTGACAATGTTTTCACAAAGGTAGAAGATCACATAAGGAGCCACAGAGCTGAAGTAAAAAAGACTCATATAAAATGATAATTTATCAATTAGGTCTATGTCACACATACATCATGGGACTGTACAGAATCTGTTTCTTGTCTTTCATAAATATGATTATGAAGGTAAAGGCTTTTTCAATTCATAAAAAGAATGATGCAGATACAGGCGTCACTTTTCCAATTTGAGTAGAGACTACACTTGGCCGGGGTTTGTTTTTGAGTCCTAATGAGCAAATTTATGGGAGGAAAAATTCTTTGGAAATGGCACCCAATTTCACAAGATCGCTTTTCAACTGACAAAAAAACAACAGACTGCGACACGGTGTAGATGGCTCAGAAGTCACAGAGATGAGAGGTAAATAGCTATTGGGAAATATCAGTTTCAAATCAACCTCTCAAAAAAGCCTATTTTTTAAATCAAAAAGTCCAGTTGTGCAGGAACACAGAAAGAGCTACTGACAAGGGGCCATTTGCCAGAGGCTGCTGAGAAGCAACACCCAGAGAAAAGATGGTCTTTCAAGCATCCTTTGATAAGGACAGTGTTTCTACATTGAACTGTAATGAGTCCACAAACCCTCTGACTCCTCCAAATAAAAATCTGGTGAATCAGAACTATGAACCCAGTGTGGTTCTTTAAATACTACTGATTTGGAGCATCCCTTGCATCCTTGAATATTTTTTAGTAGTGGCAGTATTTTACTAATCCCACTCTAGAAATTAATGAATCACAGAAACATCATAGGCAATGCAAGACACAGTACAAAGGAGAAACAGAGCGAACTAACCAGCACATGCATATCCACATCCTTCCATGTCTGTACTAAGCAGATTGGTTAAGCAAAAATATATTACAGCACCATAGCTGTTCCATGTCAAACCATTTTAACATGGTGGTATGGACACCCTTTAAAAAAGGGTTCTTTACAGCACTATAGTGGGGTTTAAGATGCTTAAAGTCTAAAGAACCATGCTCTGGTACTACACAGAACCCCCTTTTCTCAGAGTGCACTCTGGCTTGTCTCACTGATCTGCTGCTCTTTGTTGTGTTGGAGAGGAGACCATCTCTTCAACAACAGCTCTCCATCATTCCAACAGGACTCAGCTACCATAGCAACAAACTCATATCACGTACGCTAGGGAGGATATGGCCTTTTCAGTGCGATCATTTACTATTTCAGTCACACTGGAGATAAACGAGTAAAACATAAATGATGCTTTTAAATTGAGGCAACAAAATCACATTTCTCTGCCTCTGCTGACATGACTTGAACGTGACAGAAGATCGGCAGAAAGCAAAGTAAAGAAGGTAATATGTGGAGACATAAAATGGACTACTATGGCTGAAATGTTGTGATAACTGTTCAGTCTCAGTTATGGACAGATACACTGCAGTGTGAGTGTTACTGTGTCAAAATGACATTGCTGCTTGGACTGAACTGTTGGAGATAACCTGTTGGCCCCGTGTGTGTATCAGACAGTAGTGGTTCCAGTGACCAGCGGAGGCAGGAAGGCACTAAGTGATGTAAGTGATGCAATTTTGAACAGTCAATTGTCACAATGACAAAGAGTGGGAAAATAAGGCCCAAGTTGAAAATAACTGTAGTTGTCCTTTAACTAGTGGTATCAGGCCTATACTGCTAAGTAAAAGTCATGGCTTGGTAGACATTATCTGATGCCAGCAGTATTGTTAGCGACACTATTTCTCAAAATTAAGACCCCATTTCACTTAAACCCTGTTGCTTCCCGTCGCAAAGAGGAATGAGCGCCTTCAGTCAAATGTTTTTGTCCAAAGGCTGAAGAAGATAAACATATCTGAAGCAATTTTTTTTCTTCAGCCTCTCACTCCTTCCACCATCTTTAGCTCTGTTTACACTGGAGGAACAGCGCCCTTTTCCTGTTGTGTGCCAAGAAGAAATCCAGCCAAATCTGACCTGGTGGCACACAATGTAAGATGGAGCATAGAGGCAGGTAAAGTTCTCTATCGTCGTCTCCTTTGTTTAAGGTAATGATACCAATGTGTCAAAATTAATGTGGTGAAGATACAGGCATAAAATGATTTGGAGGCCTTTTATCATTCAGGTTAAATCTGTCATCTCGCACAGTCGCTTCAATCAACCTCCACATAACTGTCTTGTCTTGCGCCAGTTTCTGAAGGCTTTCATTTGTATGAACGTCAGCCATATGAGCCCTAATTCTATGGCACAGCTGTGTCTAGACACGTCTCAGAAATGGCAAGTTGGGAATGAGCACACAACCAAAATATACATGAAAGAGAACCATCCCTGATGACTACGTAGTGGCATTTCTTTCATGGCTCAGTCCCAAATCGTGGCCAATGGGGTGATTTGAATTGGTTTGCTGTGCTTTCTTAATAATTTTTCCCACAACCAAACGAGACAACAGTCATACAAGTCTCAACAATGACTAAATGCCATGCAATCCAACAGGCACGGCCCAGCAAATTCAGCAACCTGCTGAACAACATCAGTCAAAGAAAGCATTCAGCCTTTGAGAGAACAGGTCTCAATCACAGACATGACTGCCAGGTTTGTTATTTGGTTTTGTCTTCTTTGAAACCTGAACTGGCTAGCAAGAAGCAATTAAACCGAACATCAAAAGCTGGTTTAAAGCAGCCTAAAGCATAAAGTGGAGAAGGTGGCAATGACTGAGACAGAGGATGTGCCACTTCTTTCTCATTCCAAAGCTGATTAAGTGAACTCTTTGAACTGAGCAGATGCCACTTTGGCCGATTTACACCTATGCCTGATATTATTTGCATATTTATCTCAATGGAAATTTGGTGTCAGTAACTGCATGTTTCAACACTGACTACAAGGTGGTTAAAATGATTTATGGGTAAGCAATGATGTACACCTGGCAGAAAATAACACAGCTATGCGTGACACTGCCTAAACAAAATAAAATCTTGTCATGGAAACATGGCACAGCAGTGCAGGCAGGACAAAGTGTCCACCAATGGAAAGCCAGTCTGTGTACTAGACCAAGTCAAAGGTCAGCCTAGAGGTCAGGGGCAAGCGCTTATAAACACACACAATAAAAGGATCACTGTGACCTTACAGTTACTAATTCCACTCTAAGTTAAAATATACAACGACCTTGATAGCTTTCACCCACTGGCTAAAAGCACAACATGGCCTAATCCATAAAGATATTAAATGATGGACACTCTGCTCTCTCTTATTTCAGTAAAATGTGCATAAGGACAGCAAAAAGGATGCAAATCTACACTGTGGGGACACTTTTTACCAAACTGCAACACAGTTTTTGCAATACTCAAAAATAATGGCTCTGAAGGCAGTGATTTTCCATCTATGTATGTTTTGATTGCAGCTTTAGAGGAAAATTATGTCTAAATGAAGTTGGTACATTACGGTCGAAAGGAAAACCTCCAGGAGCCGCCCTAATGAATTGGCACATCATTTCACTGATTGAGGTAACCTTACTGAACACATAAGTCAAGCAGATCCTTTGTATCTGCAGACTTTTCTTTTACATGTTCTCTCCCTGAGCCTGTAGTGGGACAAAAAAATGAACCACTTGTAACAAATCAAAGTCAAACCGCCAAGAAGAAACAAATATAGGGTCTAGATCAGTGACTTTCAAAGTAGGATTTGGGGACCATCAGAGGTTCTTTAGGAGCTTCCAGGTGCTCCAATGTAAAATGAAAAATTACTTAATTTTATTACAATTGGAGTTACTAACCAGGTAGCTAATCAACCCAAAATAGTCTGTTGTGCAAATACTAGGCCAACATTGGCATGGTGATTAAAAAATAGCCACTCTAGCAAGCATCAGACAACCACTGGGCCAAAGTTGGCTGGGGTTCCGTGAAACATGCGTCTTGCTACTCGATAGAAATTATACCATTAAGAGAGTGTGTAGGAATGTGTACTGTAGACGGGTTCCACTGCTCTCCGCTCTATTATGTGTTGACAGTTCTGCAACTCGGTGCTAATTTTGACAAATGGGGGTCTATAAAATATTATCCAGTTGGGGTCTGTGGGCTACTGTGTGTCTGTTCGGGGTCAGTGACATGAAAATGTTCGGGAAGCCTTGATGTAGGACATAAGGACCTCCATCTTACCTCATAGGACCAGACGCACTGGACACCGGCAAACCTCCTGACACAGCGGCCCACCTCCACGTCCTCATGGGTGGTGTACATCTCCTGCAGACACTCTCTGATGTGGGGGACCATCCTTCTCAGGACCTCGCGGCTCATGATGACCCCAGGCCCTCCCATGCAGAAGTTCTCTCCGGGCTCCAGGGCCAGCTTCCCCAGCTCGTCCCGGGCTCCCATGCCCGTTTGGCCCAAGAAGATGGCCTCGCTGCTGTTGAGGCTGCGCAGGAAGCTCTCCAGCTTCTCGCTCTTGATGTAGACGTCGTCGTCGGCCCTCATGAACCACTCGTACTTGTCGAGGTAGTGGTCGTGCATGTACTTGAGCATCATGAAGGACTTCTTCTGGGGTGGATAAGAGTCATCCACATTCCTTAAAGCAACTATGGGAATGGGTATGGAGGTGTCCGAGCCCTCGCTGGAGAAGAATTCCACGCGACCTGGAATGGTCTGGGCCCACGTCCTGGGTACACACACACAGACACACAGACATGGTGGAATCAAGAAGGTTGGAGCATGCAATGGGAGCACAAAGTGGTCTGTAATATTGCTGTACTTTTGTGTTTGCCATCTAAAATGCAACAGCCTGAAAACAATGACCCATCTGTTCTATGTCAAATTACTGTCAGCGTATTTTCATGCTGGCTACTGTCATGTGAGATTATTCTAATATCTACACCTTCACAGCAAAAGCAAAAGAAGTGATACATATTTTAAAGGCAGTGGAATGAAAATTATTGAAGTTGTGTTTAATATTGAAATCACTGCTGTAGTGTTTGGTTGGGGAAAAAAACATGCAGATTCCTGGGCCTTAAGAATCATGGTTGAGAACCAACGTCTTAAGGTACGTGGAGACTGCAGTTTTGTCTATATGATTTCCTCTTGGTCCATAAATTAATTCCATTAAAGTTTAAATTTGGCATTCATAGCTCGTGTTAGGTCAGGCATCTGAAGCAAATGCAATTAACATTGGAACTTAAGAGCCAGACACATGATTAACACTATCCTCTTCCTAATAAGAGTCAACAACTCATCTGGGTCTACTGCTGGTGGAGGCTCAGCCATATTCATCCCAGCCCCCTGGTTTTCCTCAGTGAAACTAGAAAACCAGGAGGCAACGCCATCACTAGAAAATAAGCTGCTGAACAGAGATCAATGGAGCTGTTGGCATCAGACACTTAAAAGAGGGTTTAGGCCTAAATCCGATTCTGTACGGTGTTCTTAAGTTGCAAGGATGCCTGCAAAGAAAGGGCCTAATTGTCATTGTAACGTTTTTTAATGACATTATATGAATTTAAGACCTTACTGGTTTTATTTTAGACATGGAATATACGGATTAACTGGATTGTTAATGAGCGCGGACACGTTTCAAGCCCACGAGAGTGAAACCATGCACGCTAATGACTATAACTGTAGGAACAGAATTGTAAAAAAGTTTGTGCCATGGAATATCACAATACAAAAGTGTAAAATATTAATCATGGAGTTGAAAAATGATCAATTTTCAGCTAAGAAATGACATTCAGAATGAAAATTTTACTTTTTGCACTGTTTAAACACTGGAAGGCTAACAAGTTTCAGCTTGGGTCATCACACTCCCTGTGAGCCCAGCTGAACTCTACTGATGTAGTATGAGACAAAATGGACTCAGGCCAAACTGAAATTGAAGGCGCTCTTTCAAGTTTTTATTCTGCTGTGTAACATCATTTTGGCTTTCCAATTAGGAAAGAAAACAGTTACAAAAATGACAAGACAAGGACTGTTGGCAACTATTGTAAGAAAGCTTTGCCTTATATTCGGTCACATTCCCAACATACTGTACCATGTATAGTGACACTACAAGGAAAAACTCTCTTCAGAAGTGTAGTAGTCCTAAATATGGTTTCAGAGATCTTAAAAACAAAGATATTAAAAACAAAGCTGTTTCACTTTGGACTACTTTTCTTGTAACACCTTTTCCTGGATGTGCAGATGCATAGTATAGACTATGTTGCTTGCTGTTTTTTTCCACTCTTTAAGCTATTTGTGGGAGTAAATTTGTTCTTACATTGTCTGAAAGGACATCAGAAAGGTCTTAAAACTCCCATATTTAACTTACAAAAGTCTGTAGTCACCCTGTTTATGGTACTATCTAACCATGAACCAAATAGCCTGTAGTGTACCAAATCAAACTGTGAGCTGAATGTATTGTTACATCTCTTATTTCTATCATTCAACCTTTGATTTATAAAAGCAGCAACATTTCTAGGAATCTCAGGATGGAAATGTCAGAACACCTCTACAGAAAGATACCAGGTTTTGTGTTACTAACAGCAAAGACCATCATTCTCTTCAGCAGACTCTTTCCTTCATTCTCTCTCTCTAAACTGAAGTCAACACTGGATGGCTGTGTATAGTGCAGTGGTTCTCAAAATGGGGACAAAGGACCTTCAGAGGTCCTTGAGGGGCTTCCAGGAGGGTCACCGGAAAAATAAAAAGACTAGTTTAATATCACTATAACTTAATTCTCTGTGAATCATCTCAATCAAAGACTGCGTAAGAATAACTATTGTAATCACAGGCTTCACTGTCATCACTATGATCTAACCAGGTACAGTGTAAGCAGGTGTGCAAATTGGATAAGACATTAATAGCAGTAATTCTCCCATACGGATCCCTGGCTGGGACAAAATCTCATTTAATGGGGGTTTGTGGTCTAATGTGTCTGTATGATGATGATGATGATGATGACTCTTGACATAAAAACGTTTGAGGAGCCGGTGTGGAGGCGTGGTGAATCCCATACCTTCAATCCTCATCTATAGAGACGTCACTCATATTCATTCAAAATCTGACATTTAACGTCGCCTTGCTCATCGGCAAAACATTTTAAACACTATTTGAGACTTTTTACAAATCGGAGTCTAGTGGTATATTTGCATATAATCCACCAAGCAGCACTTTATTTCAATAAAATATCAACTTTTACAATTGCACTGCCCCTTATTCAAACGATCTTCCTCTGTGAAAATACAGCATGGTGACCGTTAGCGGACCACTGTGAACCAGTGATAAAAGCAGATTTTTTACTGAAATGGTTGCTACTTAGTGGATTATATGAATACCGAATTGAAGACGGGCTCCTAACGATTCGGATAAGGCCTTAAGTCATGGTCTGCCAGGTAGTACAGAGTTGTGCATTATCCTATAATCAAGGCCACATTAAACTGCCAGATTTTTGAATGGAGTTAAGCTCAACGTTACTAGCCATTCAAGAGGGAAAAAAGGTGCGTTCCGTGGCTGCTGACAGCGGTGATTTATGAAGGAAAAAAACACATAATTTTTCATTGTCAGACCACATACCTATGCGCTGCCACGGCTCGGTTGTTCAGGTACTTCTGGGCGGTCATGACGCCAACGAATAAGAAATTATTGGACCTAGAGCCCGGTTTCTCGGTCGCCGGTGAACCGTTATCTTGCTGTGGCCATAGTACTCCGCTGTATTCCTTTCTGAGACCCCCGTTGAGCCCGCAACCGGCAGGGTTTGCTTTTCGTTTCTGGCCAGCTTTCTTCAACTCGGTCGCCTTGGGCAAAATGAGTCTGGACGCCAATGTGAACCCGACCACCAGTCCCAACAGAACACTAAACCATGCTCTTCGGCTTCGACCTGCCATTCCCCAAAACTTGACCAACTCGCTGTTTATCCTCACTGTATCCTAAACAGCGTCTCGATGTACAAAAAATCTAACCAGGTTTAGTTTGTGTGTCTCCAGAAAACCGGGCTCACACACACTCTCTCATGGTAGGAAAGCCTTTTTCTCCCAGTTGCCTACGTAGCATCACAGCAGTCTCCATAAAGCCGCCACCTGAACCGTCCACTTCAAGTGATCCCTCTGATCATGAAGCAGTCCCTCGCTATCAGTCATTGGCAAAAACTACGATTTACGATCGACAAATTTGGTAGTTTTCTCCTTTGACTTGAAGAGCGTCCCCATTCTCACCGTTATCTCGCCATTGTGAGAACGTCGGATTGACGAGTTCGCTGCCTACCAACTGAGGTTTAACAGCAATTTGACCCAACGCAGATGCCGTAGAAGCGCTCTGAGTGGCTGGTTGTGTAATTGGCCCTTCCACTGCTCCATGCTGCATTCAATTGCTTCAGGGAAAAAGCGCCTCAACAGCTTCAAGACTTACAGCACCGACTTGGAGGTGCTCAGGGGTTCTCGGCATTTTTTGAAGTCATCAAACTCCACGGTTGAACTTTTCGGGAGACTTTGGTTGCTCTTGATGCCAATTATCTTAAACCTTTTCAACACTCGGTGCACATGCACTTGGTGAGTGATAAATCTGAGCCAAACTTTTGAAAAGAATTGTGAGAGGAATTTTCACCACCAAGATGCCACTGTAGACCGACCTGTTGGGCCCTTATGAGCACCTCCAGCACCTGGAGCACGTGCCAGCGCTGACAACAATGACAACATTAAACATTTAACGTTATCGATATACACACATAAATATCATCATAATGATCATAAAGATAATATTCATATTCCCTATGCGATTGAACGCATCATGACGCACTGCTAGCGTTCCTTCAGTCTCCAGCGCCCCGGCCTGTTGGCTGAGTGGTTGAAATGGAAGAGCACAGGCTCAGTCTGGTAAAATCCATTTAGTTTCTTACTGTAATACGCACATTTTCTTCATCATGCAGAAGAATTAAGAAGCAGTTTGACTTAAAACAAGACCACGCGTTTCCGATATTTAATTGAAAATGAACACACAATTAGTCTAATTAGTCCGCGATATTGCGAGACGTTGTCTCCCCCTACCGGTTAGACAGTCAACAGGTGATTGATGCATCGTAGCAGGTCTACAGTGGATCTGGTGAAAGACTCTGGTAGTGGTCAGGGTCTCTGGACGAGAGCATTTAATTACAAACCTGTTCCCATGTCAGTGTGATAGCCCGATCTATGATGTATACTGTGAATTTACTTTATATAGATTTGTGTCAGGGTTTAAAATTGGTAAACTCTCATATAAACGTGGGTAAAATTTATTTTAGGTGAATTTACCGTCCATTGCATCCTTGATACCGTTGCACTAAAAAAGAAAATCGATCAGAGAAATTATGTTTTTAAATCTCGACAACATTGACTTCTCTGTGCAACTTTAAGACTCTTTCCCCTAACCTTTTAAATCTTTTTATGAAGTTCACACTGTCATCTTCCTCAACTTTTACCAGGCAGTTTTGTGATATTGTTGAACTTTGCCATATATGTTGGTTTGCATGAGTTTTGTTTCATCCTAACCCATCCTTGGTTATCATTCAACTTTACGGATCAATAATGTGGCTATGGCGGATCAATAATGTTCCATCCAATATTTACTGCTACAAATATTCCATTAGGGCTAATGCAGCAGTCAGCATTTGTGTGTGTGTTGGAGTGGGGGTTCTTGTGCCAAATCTAAACCTGGTTCAGTATCTACACTTCCAAGTTTATATTCAGTTCTTATATACTCAGCCCTGTTTTGGCTGTGTATTTATTCACACAGCCAAAACACAATTCAACTCATGTGTTCAGCTGTCTTGTTTTTCACTTGCGTTGTAGAAAACTCTCAGAACCCAGTGCAATATTCTCTAAATCTGAATATAATTGTTTCCAGTCAGTCAGACTTTAGCAGAGATCATGAGTATGCAACAAAGGGGACAAACCTGTTTCCTAATTTACTACTTTTCATTTTTTATATCCTGTGTTTTTGCCGACTTTAATATGCTACTTCTAAAAGAAGCCTATTCCCCAAATTTGGTTTTTTTTTTTGTTTGTTTGTTTGTTTGTTTGTTTTTTGGTATACTGCTTTTACAATATTTTGGTTCATGTTTTGTGTGACATATGTGAGAAACCCACTGAGCTGAATTCTTTTCCTGTACAAATTTACTTAGCCAGCCAGTAAATCTATTTCTAATCCTGATCTGGTTCTGGTGGCTTTGTATATGAGGATTATGTTGCACCACCACCACCATAAATACATGAAAATTCTAAGGATGACAATCTCTTTATTGCATAAAAATGTGCATTAACAATGTTTATTCTTGCATCCTATCAGACAGATCAATATCAAAATCTCAGTAACTATATAATAGTAATTTATTTAATGTATTTAATGGTATATCAGTTACAAGAGCATTGCTGTAGCAATATGTACTCTAAAGCTACAGTGGTACATAATGACAAAAATATTAAAATATATTAGGGGAAAAGATAAAAAAAAAAAAAAAGAAAAAGAAACACACCGACTCTGAAATTCATCAGCCAAGTCCACTGGTTGTAACCATTTACAGGAGTGGCTTCATTAGAAGCTTTAAATTCCACAATGCCAACACAGTTACCCCTCACTAGGATGATTGAAAATGGAAAACTGGTTTGGTACTTAATAAGGCAACAGGTTAAAAAAAAAATCTGATAAATTTTGCAGCAAATAAAACAGTAAAGCAGTCTTACTCTACGATTAACAAAGAAAAAAATCAACAGCATGGAGCAATGGAGGAAGGGTTAAGTCAAATAAAATTATCAGTAACAGTGAAGGCTTAGAGAGAGTTGGTAGCTTCGCTCAGTATGTCAGTGTGCACTTCAGGGTGTCAAAGGTTAAGAGGTCAGTGGGTCAGAGTTCCCTGGTCATTTAGACCGGTATCTCCGACCTACTTTAACCTCATCCACCAGATGACGGCCCTCTCCTGCCAGGCCTCCAGGAGCAGGACCCTCCTCCGTCTCCAGTCAGAGGATTGTAGTCTGCAACACACAGCACAGCACACACATTTAATCGCTTTCAACAACACAATACAGGGTAGCTGCTGGTTTCAAAGAGCCATATTAAAGACCTTATTAATGCTACCTGGAAATTAATTCAACTCTGTCTCAACACTTGGCTAAACATAGCTAATGAAAGTTCTGAAACTCAAACGGGCAGAATAAGAAAAAGGGCAGCAGGAAATTAGTTGTTGAGGGACGTGAGCCTATTTAAGTTTAATAAAATATGCTATGCAAAGCATTTTACCATGAATGGATCATTACCACATCAAGTTTGAGACATTACAACAGTGCACTGCTGAGAAGACTGGCAGCCTTTGCGCTGCATTTTTCATTGTGTGTCACCAGGTTAGATTTGGCAGGAAATCAGCTGGATTGCTTTACAGCACAAAACGGTAAGAGCGCTGTTCTTCCAGTTCAAACAAAGAAGAGATCGGGTCTTCAGAGTTTATGGTATACGTCTTGCTTGCTATATTGTAGTAACCCTCTTCTGCTTTGCAACAATAGGTGTAATGTTTTCTTAGTGAAAAAGAAACTTCATTGTATGATTAAAAAAAACAGTCCTCAAAGATAATTTGAGACTGCCAGACTTTTCACGGACCCCATGACACCCTGGGACAGAACAGAATATCTGGTGACTTAGACTACTGTGCCATCCTGACTGCTCTGTGTGTGTGTGTGTGTGTGTGTGAGCAAAACAAGTGCAAAAAATAATGTGGTGTTGCGTGTACTTACTCCTACCACAGAGCGACACACCTAGACTTGTCAATGGCACCCGTGTTTTGTAGATCGGTTGTTTTCTCCATTGAGAACCACAACACTGACTGATTAATGGGTTCATTTGCCAGCGTTACTTATCTCATCACAAAAACTTGCTATTTAGCGGGCACAAACACTGACATTAACATGAGGATCATGTCTGGAAACATAGCCACAGAAACTGAGCAGACAACAAACCTCTTCTGTACGTTTTGGTTGTAATAGCCCTTTTTCGCCGCAGCCATTTTAACATGAACTAGCAGGTAAACACAGGTGTTACTAATGACATTAATGAAGGTTCTGTTCCATTTAAGTGTAGCAGAGTCTTTCCAGTGAGCCAGCATGAACAATAGCAGGACCCTGGCTCTGTTAGACCCAGATGGCACAGAACCTTCATTGATGTCATTAGTAACACCTGGGTTTACCTGCTATTTACTGTCAAAATGGCTGCTGTGAAAAAGATCTATCCACTGACAGATAAAATAGACTTACATGCCTTGGTGTATACCCGTACAAGTCCAGTTCCCTATGTAACACTGATTTGCTTTCTCAAGTCAAACTGAGTGTTATAAGGTCCAAAAGCAGTTTTTCTAAGGTTAACACTTTAATGACTGGATTAGTATAGCCAGTCTTTTAATAAAACTTGGGTATCACTCAGGTCATCCACCTCTGAGGTGATGCAGTTAAATATTTATTAAAGAATGGATCAATGCTGCACTGTTTGTGGGAAGCTTGAACTGTTTCAAATGTCATGAATAACTTAAAACTATGTCATAGTTTACGATTTTGCAGGCAGAAAAATTGTCAAATTTTATAATACTGAATGTAGGCACAAAATAGCTATTGGCAGCCACAAAAACTGGTATCTGTATTCAAACCCCATAGGATTGTACCCTAATCACAATGCACCACAGATTTTCATGTCAAATGAACCAAATCTTTTACATGAATATAATTCACTTAGCACTAGTATTCTCAAAACATTCAGCTAATAGTGTGGTTTGAATGATTTTGGTTATTATCATCATACAAGTTAAAGTGATAATCCACAAGATTCACACATTTTGTTGCTGCTGCAGCTCTTTTATATTTTCAATTTATCTTCGGTGCTAAGCTCTCATTACTGTGGTGTTTCTGCACTGCACTTCCCAGAGATCACCTGTCAATCAAACAGTGTGTTCAGAACTGTGACAGCTAAATGGTAAAAGTAAATGTTAAACATTTTAGGAACTGGATATAAGTTGAATCATTATTGTGTTATATTAACTGGTGAAAAAAAAGGAAATGACAAACTTATTTAAATTAACATATGGATTATTACTTTAAATATCTAACCCCTATTTAAAACAATAAACAGTAAACTGATGCTAAGTGTTTGTCTTGCCATGAAGAAATGAGCTGAACCACATTAACTACATACCAGAGCTGCGTAGTGGCTTCTTGTTAGTCTTTGGTTTCAGCACCGTGGATGAGCTTGCCTCTTCAGTGGCCTGCAGCGTTACAATCACATACATTAGATCAAATTGGCACTAATAAACCAGCATTACATGGTGATTCCAATAATGCTTAGCTCAACTCTCACTTGAGAAAGCCTTGCGTTTCCATGGTAACTCTTTCCTGCTTGCATACTGTCATACATTTCGATTTTCTGCCTCCGTTTCTCCTCCTCGTGCTGCTCAGGACACAAATCAGACATTTTCATTTCAGATCTGACAACTAGGATGACCAATCATCTTCCTGTTTAAAATTGAAACCTTACCTCTCTCTGTTTTTCTCTGAATATCGCTGCTTGGGCATCATGGTCCTCTTGCATCTTCCGCCTAGATGCTTCCAGGGCCTCTTGTCTTCTTGCCACTAACACTGGATCTTAGTAGAAATAGCATTTGGTGGTCAAAATTTCCTGACACTGGACATGCTTATTGGTATCTTATTGGTCAGTGACCATTTAGCTCTTGAACGAATTCCTAATTTTGTAATCAGTCAAGTAAAACAGAAACAGCTAGAGGTGTTTTAAGTATTGTGTTATGTATAAATGGACAATTTCAATAATGGTCCTCACCTTGCCGTGTTTCAGGGGGTGTGGCGCTCTGGGCCTGCCTGGCTCGCCTCTTGCTCAGCTGCTGAATCAGCACGTAGGCCAACACAGTCACAACCAGCAGGTACCATCCATACTGGGCCAAATAGCCCCCTGCTGTGAATGACAGGAGCAAACGGCTCATATATTCAAAAATCAACGATGTTTATCAGGATATGACAGAAACGCCACGCCAAAGTCCGTTCAAAACAACGTAACTTAATGTTGCTTTGCTCTCTGGCATACCTGATGGAACAGGACTTCCTCTGGTACATCCGGCATAAGGATTATTTACTAAGAGACACGTTTTTTTAAACAAAATAACTAAGCATTGGCTCACACTGCTTGCTATCATCAACACAGGTTATTTTAGCTACAGGAAGTTGACTGGAATTATCGAGTGAACCAATACTAAAAACTCAGATTTCGTTCAAAGCTCTAACGTTACTACGAGTAATTAGCTGTATACTGAGCTCAACAGAGAACCCTAAAGATTCATAAAAGGTATTAACTCAAGTTACGTCCCCGCTCTTTAGAGATTTTCAGTGAAATAATGTTATATCGTGATGTGCTCTCCATACAAGAAACACCTGCGTCAACGTTATGGTAAACAGGCTGGTTGAATTCAACTGGGTAGCTAGCTAACGTTAGCTGAATTACAAACAAGAGCCAACCAGCAAGCTAGTCAGTACCCACTGCTAACCAAACAGGCCGCCAACCCCAATTCAAATAGACTAAAGTGTACATGGAGAAAAAGCTCGTCATACTGTTAGCTAGCTCAAGTAAGTGGAGCATCTTTTGGTACCAGTTTGGGTGAGGAAACTCAGGTCCTGGTTCTCTGGCACTTTCTCCATCTGTGGCACACCGTCTTCATCAACATCAACGATCTCCACATCGTCCATTTCTGAGCAAAATAACAGCGGTTAACTCAGCTGGACAATTCACTTGAAGTCTGGCTGACAATTTAGATTCTTATTTGCTGTGGGGGCTTATTCATGTGTCAACCATCTTTGCTAATGTTAGCTATCATGCTAAACCACAGCAGCAAGATGACGTGTTGTTCCTGATCCGTTTCCTCATTTGAGAACGCACTGAGTGAGACGTTTGAGTGAAAGGTTAACAGCGAACTAAACACCGCTTTGGTAACCTCAAACCAAATTGCCTCCTTGTCGTTATTTTAAACGGTGTGATCACAAATAGCTTATTTTGTTGACTTTATTTGACACCAATCATCCCCTTTGCCTGAAAAATAGTTCTTTGATGGTGATGTAAACATTCGAGAGGTGTGTAAAGTCAGGGTCTATCATCAAGTGAAATCCAAGTTATTTGCTCATCGAAAACTTCAAATATTTTGTATTATTTATTAGCTGAAAGCTGGAGTGAACGGCATTTTATTTTCGTACTTATCACTTAAAGGAAGACGCACACTTCAATTAAGAAACACGTAGTGCTCAATTTCGACAGGCCATAGCACTTGAATGCAGCGTGATGCGCATACGGAAAGGGTGGAGGGCCTTTTTATAATCATACAGGAAACTGTTCTCATTTACTTTATCGATAGTTTAATCCCTTGCTAAAATAAAAAAAAGTTAAAAAAAAAAAAAAAAGGTACAGAAGTAAAGGTATTGCATGCAAAATATATATCAGCCATGAAATAATGCAGATTTACACCCTACAATACGTTTCCTAAGAAGGCCGCTAGAGGCCACAAAAGTAAGTTTTTGTACTACACAGCACTTGCAATAAACGTGTTTAGTTAATAAATGGTCAATTTAGTTTTAATTGCTTTTCAGTGAAACTGAGGAAGAATTAAAGTTCAGATTGCAGAATCTGATTTTAGGGCACAAGTGTGGTAACAGTAGTACCATAGTTTGGCAAAACTGCCCACTGAATCTTGGAGAGAAATGCAAAGCTTTTAAAGAGCTGGTTCAAGCATCAAAGTTACAATTAATCTTCATATCAGACTTTGGAGTCCTGTCACTCATTGTGACTTTACATGTGGCTCATCGTCATTGGCTCAACTTTTAAATCATTCCAAACACCGAGAATGCAATGCCTTTATTATTTAATCGCATAGCAAAGTGAAACATAATAGAAAAATTCTGAATATCAGAGGGCATCTGATTTAAATGACAGCTAGAAACCATTTCTTCGATGATTAAAAAAAATCTACACGTGTGCATAACAATTTAAGAAATTAACAGGCTTCGGCTGTCAACTGACGTGAATACATGAACAAATTGGTCCAGCACACACTTATAAGAAACAAACCAGATTTCTCAAAATAAACACTTAAATGTATGTTCAACACAAATAAAAACCTAAAAAAAAACAAACAAAAACTGTCAGAGTATTCAAGAGCCATTAACTGGTGGATCCTGGTCCATATCCTGATCATCTTCTTCTTGATCTTCCTCTTCCCCTTCCTCATCCATCTCCTCCTCTCCTCCACCGTCGCCCATATGTTGCTGCATCTGTACAACCTCGTTGTCCTCCTCCTCTTCCTCCTCCTCCACCATCCCAGCTGGACCTGCAGAGCACCAAACAAAAGTGATGGATGGGCAGTGAATTCCTGTAATAGGGATACACTACCGTGTGTTTGGTTTGCTCAGTGTAAACGACACTGGGATGGTACCTGAATACATTCACTGGATAGACCGCTTTTAACATTAAATGTATTAAAAAAAAAAAAAAGAAAAGAAAAGAAAAGAAAAAAAGTAAGATATCATTTTGTATCATATCTGAGCCCAAATCATGTGACTGTTCAACTGAAACACCCAAGACTGTGTCCAACATTAGTTATTCAAGAGTTGCCCAATAGCCAAAAGATGTTTTTTATTATTTGCCAAGGAGATTTTAGTTCATTGTGTGCACTGAAGGGAGTTATTCAACAGTGTCTTAACTATTCCTCCTGACGCTGTCCTTCATTGGCTGCTGCATTTGTTTTGGATACCATCAACACACAGAGGCTGCACAACACTAACGGCTAAATACACTCTTGCACGAAAGAGAAACAAACACGTCACCTCATACAAGTTTATGTGTACTGTGGCTTCCTGTTGTCTCTTTATTTACACTGCCAACGCCAGTGTGAGTGCATGAAGAGTAAACATGGAACCATAACATAAAGAAACTGTAAATAGCAGGGATGAAAACTCAAAACACGACGAGAGTGGCCGTGTTGAAAGCATGACAACGGCAGCTGAAGGAAAATGAGGATTTAGAAGTTGTTTGATCTGTCATGTGAGTGCAGAAATCCTCTAACAAGCTCAGCCAGCCGAGCCTCCAAGACTATTCATTTAGAGGAATTCACTGCCAGGTGTTATAATGACGATGGAGATAAAAGCAATGAACTAGCCACACAACCAGTCGTGATACTTTAGGCCAATCAGACAGGAGCTGGTATGTGAAAAATTTGACTATTCATGCGGCGTCTGAAGTCAATAAGGCTCATTTTCCACAGTTTTTTGACTGTACAAGCCTGCCGGGCTAACATGGCCAAACAACATTCTTTGTAATCAAGGCAGAGAGCAACAGTCTGTGTGAAGTATTTGGCTGGTACTGACCTTGTCTGAGATCCCGTCCAGGGATCTGACCAGCCTGGAGCATCCCCTTCAACCTCTCCACCTCTGCCAAGGACGAAGCATTAGCGATGGCATTCTGAAATACAAACAACACATTGATCAAAACTACCTACTAGAGCATGAGAAATTCTCTTTATATTCTACAGGACACATTTAGCAGGCCCTCTCCTACAACTTAGTTTACGACAAAAGAACAAGTCTATTTTTATGTGAACACTGATGTATACAATTGTAAAGGTTAAACAGAAACTGCAAAATTACATGAAAATGAAATATAGCAGATAAGATTTTGTGTTCGTTCGAAGCATAAAATATTTTTGTGAACGAATAATGTGAAAAATAGTGATGGAAACATCTGTCAAATTAACTAGGAAGGCAGGCCAAACTTCTGTTTCACCCAGGGGAAAGCACACGCGCAGGGCAACTCATCTTCACGCTTCCACCATTGACCATTTCTACTTCAGGGCTGTTCTGAAGAAATGGTGGAAATGCCACATACTGTATTTTACATATACATAAACAAATCTGTCCACCGCGACCTTCCAATATTAGCCGACACTAAAGAGTAATAAGTTATACAATACTATAAATTCTGAAAAGACTGTTTCCATTCTTATGGTGGATGTTTTGATGACACTCTGTAAGCTGATCTATTCACTAAAACCCAGGTGATGGAAACTCCCTGAATATGCTACATTGTGACAGTTAGCATAAAATTTGGTTGACAGTGGAATGGAAACACAGCTAGTGGAAATTCAGCCCTAAGAATAACGTCGAAAGCCAAAAAACAATTTGCCAATATTTCCAAGTAAATGCAGCTGTTGGTGAACCTTGATAGCTTCCACATCTGCCTGCGACGGGCCGGTCCTCTTCTTCTCAGGCTGCACCGCCACACCAGGGGTGAACCTGAAACCAGGGCACCTCAGTTAGACAACGTGGACAAGCACGTGCTTCTCCCACCTCTCAACCAGTGTAGTGCATCTCAGGTGTAGTATCTTTTCTTGAGTCAAATAAACTGATACAACAGGCAACGTCCAGAGACAGCAGTCCTGAGCAACACTGTTGTGAAAAGCTTACGGTGTTGTAGGCCAATTCAGGGGGACATTTTTTCCAGATATTGTTGACAGTGGTGTTAAGTGGGGCCAATGTTAACACTGCGCATTATTCAACCAAATCCGCCACTTAGGATCCAGTGATTCTGAGGAGCTGCTGTCCAACAAGGACTTTCATCTTACGTTTTTGTTCGCTTGGCAATATCCTTTGCAAGCTGAGCACCCCGTTTGCCCTTGAACATTTTCTCCGCCTCCTGGCGCTCCTATGGCGATATCACACAGTTAAAGTGAAAAACCTTCAATCGTTACACAGCAAGCTTTCATCCAAAGGACAAGGCCAGGCAGGCACACGCACGCGCACACACTCCATCAGGATTCTTCTGTTCATTCAATAGGCTGGGATGAGCTTTTAACAATATAACACATTCTAGTTGATACTGTAATGTCATAAAGAACAAAATATTTCTATTTCAAAGTCCACGAGGCTTCTCCAGAATCCCGCCCTCGTGCACTTACCTTGAGCTTCACCTTCTGGAAGTCAAGCACTCGGATCTGAGGGATTTTGTTGATGACATAGAGCCTGTAGTGTTTCTTGTTTGTTACAGGATTCCTTAACAGACTGGAAATTAATGAAATCATTACAACAGTGTACGGTCACAAATCAAGCTGTGTTCATTAGCATCTAACAGCACAGATGATGTAGAGATGATAATAACTCATACCTGAGAAGGGTCAGTGTCTTCACTGTGGATAGCGGGTCCAAGTCACCCTAGAGGTGAACAAAACAATGCAGAAACACAAAACATGACTTTCTACAAAAAGTGCAATTCAGCCAAATACATGAATACATCCTTCATTTAACATCTTGTACAAAAATATTAAAGCATGTAAATATCAGCTGGGTGTAGTGATGGTGGCTGAAAGGGACTCACCAGCTCCTGAATGTTGTTGCTTGTGAGAATCAGTTCTGTCAGATTTGTCAGAGACTGTTCAAGATTTTCACCAATGCGACTGAAGAAACAATTACAGAGAAAACAGGCACGAAACTTTAAATATGAATCCAAGGAACATGGCCTACCCATTTTAGACGATTACATGTATAGATACAGAAGTATTGCATGCTCCACTGTTTACATTAACAAAACAAGAAAAAGGCATGTAAAACTAGACTAGTAATAAAATAACTAAGTTAGTATAATTAGCTGTAACTCCATTGAAAAATCTGTCAAATCTAAGGTTGCCCTGCTTTTTATCTAACTTTCCTGTATTATGGCCTTCTGGGAGTAACCTTGACAGAATTTAATTCATATTCAAGTGGATTATTAAATAGACAGATTTTTAATATAGTTTGGATAGAGACTCTCTATCAATAGGAGTAAAAACAGAAGGTATTGGGGCCTATAACTTACCAAATCCTGTTGTTGTTCATAAGCAACGTTTTGAGCCTTTTGAGCATCGGGAAGCCGTCCAGTTTTCTGATTTCATTGTCGGAGAAGTCAATAGTGTCAAACTGGTCAAGCGTAGCTCCAAGATTTTCAAGCACTGGGATTTTGTAACCTGTAAAAACGAGACATTAATGCAGCGGAGCAACTTTGTCTTATCCTGAGAAAAAAAGCCCCAGCCTTTTCTCTGGAGACTCTGTCAGCTAGCTAACGGTAACTTTCCTAACCTCCCCGACGAAGATTTTCACGCAGTCAGGTGGCTGTTGAATGTTACTTTTATTGCATAAAACAGTCATTTATTTTCCGCTGCTAGCTTCGGCAAATATACAACAGTCCAATAAGCAGCTCTTTCGTTTAGGGTTAGGGTCTTGGGCAATGTCTAACGGTAATATAAGTTAGGTAGAATGTAAATTTGCCTATTTTCAAAAGAGATCAACTTCACTTCTCTCCATACAATACCGGCCCGCACCGGGGTAAAGCTAACCATAGTTAGCTAGCCAGTCGTGCTAAAGTTAACTCACCTCGTAAATCCAGCTCTCTGTCTCTCACTGGGTTTGTGTACTGAGCAGCCTGCTCAATCAACTCAGCCGATAATTTCACCATTTCGAGGGCAAAACAAACAAAAACTTAGCAAATTTCTGTCTTCATTAAAAAAGCCGCTCATCCAATTCCCAGCACGCTGCCGCCCGGAAGGAAGAGTGCGTTTGGTCCCTGATGTTAACAACGAGCTTTGGTTTTGTGAGCGCCCCCTTGTGTGTGGAGGAAGATCAGCACAAACCTGAGGTGAGGAACTCTGCAGCTGCATTTGCTGTTTAGGGTTACAGTATGTTTAGCACACTCTTATCAAATTGAATAGACCTTTTTCACAGCAGCCATTTTGACATGAACTAGCAGGTAAACACAGGTGTTGCTAATGACATTTATGAAGGTTCTGTTACATTTAAGTGTAGCAGAGTCTTTCCAGTGAGCCAGCATAGCAGAATCCTGGCTCTTTTAGACCTAAACGGAACAGAATGTTAATTAATGTCATTAGTAACACCTGTGTTTACCTGCTATTCATGTCAAAAATGGCTGCTGTGAAAATGGTCTATTGATTCATTTAAGTGATGGCGACATTTTTCTTATGCATTCTCTTTTTTTTTCTTTTTATTAATAACACAGATGTCATTAATACATTGTTTGAGATCATTCAGTTAGAATCATACAGAGCACAATTTCACCAATCACTTAAGTATTGAGCAGCTTACACTGTGCTGCATCATCTGACTGGGTTATAGCACAGTCCCTAATAAAACCGGGATATAGCTCCTTTGAGAAATCAGGATTTTTTTTCCCCCAAGGGAGACCTACATGATTCACCCAATGGGTAGAAGAGCACCAAATGTAAAAGTGCTCATAACCTAGCTACAATAGACATTTATTTATTTGAAAATCTTGCCATTTAGCCCCTTAAATAGATTATAAGATTATAGGTAAGATTATAGTAACTTAAAGAAAAAAATGAAATGCCATCCCCACTATTCAGTAGTTACAACATGGCCATTTGTCTTGCTGTTTGCTATTCCACTTTTTTTTTTTAAATATTCCAAATTTGAGTTCATCATTGCTTCATCGTTGCAGTCCAGATGTGTATGATTTCTACTTGCTGGTCTGACAGCAGCCTCTATAGCCTCTGTACTGTGTTCCTCAGACTGTTTACCTGGCATAACTCTTTATTTTCAGAAAAGCCTCTTGCTTTGCCCCACTGCTGGAAAGTAAGGGGGCGATTTGTTGAACACTTTCTGCTGTGTGGTGCAGTGTCTTCTCTCATTTTCCAGAAGTAATGGGTTTTCCTGCACTGCAGCTGCTCTGTGAATTGCCTCTGAAGGCACTTAAGGAGTGTCTTGTAAGAGTTTAACATCTTAACCACCAGCTGACATTAAGACTGAGACACTGAGTCAGGTAAAGAGCCTCATTGTCTCACATAACTGATAACCTGTCAGTGGGCATCAAAGCATGTTTGCTTTGCTGTGAAACATGAATCCAAATGTATCAGTGCAAATGTGTGTTAAAGTCAACCTTTTGCTCATTCTATCATTGCCTACATCTGCTTGACAATTTATGCCAAAAAGATAAACTTTCATGTTATAGTATATTTCTAAATTTCTGTATACATGTCTGTCTGTATACATCAGATTACTAGACAATTCTTTTTAACAATCCCGCTGCTATTCACATGAAATACAACTGCCTATCTGTCTTTAACCAATATCTAATTGGTTTACACTTTTGAATGCTTCCTCCCTTAGTTATATCCTGACCCAGTATTGGAACAGAGTAGTCACATTAAGGAGGCAACATGTTCTTAATGTGTGGTGTCACTGTGGTTTTAAATGTTAAATAGCTGATCAGGAGCATCCAAACTCTACAGAAAACTTCCATCATGGTGTCTTGATGGCTTTAACAAAAGCTACAGGCCTATATGAACAAATCCCTTTTCAACCATCAAGTCATTCAGACGGTCATTCCCATATGACTTAAATGCAGAATGAATATCAGGGACAAAATGCCATTAAATTTCCTTTTTGTCTGAACAGTATTGACGTGCATGCCAGCTGGGTTAAGTGGCACACTTTGCCATATCTTAATCCTAGTCTGAAAGTCATCTTGTAGTTTTTCCTATGAGAACAAAGAGCAAAGACCATGCAAAATGACCAGAGTGTAATTTGTAAAACATATCTTAACTAGAAGGGGAACACCTGCATGCTGCGTGTTTGACAGTAAAATACTATAAGACCAACATTGTATGAAAATGTTTTCATCAGTTCAACCTTTAAAGGTCACTGAAGGTCAAAGATCATGTGCCCAATTGAAAGGTCACATATGATTTTATATTAGTGTTTCATAGTAACCATATGTAGTGATGGCAGTGATGTTGGGGGACCGAGAACTACACAAACATTCTGTGAAAAGCCTCTGTTGATGGCTGATGTTATCCTAAAAATCCTGTTATCCTATAAATATGAAAATTAAATTGTTGGTATTGTTCTGATAATGGAATTTGAGCCAATAATTACATGTGATAATGTGGAGCCTTTTCTTACAATAGCTGTGGTTCTTCTGTGACTCTCTGCCATTACATTTTAGTCATTTTGGGGGAAAAAAAACATTGAAGACATTCAAATAATTTTTTATTTCTTTTAATTCATTAATGTTTATCTGGTCTGACAGGCTGTCATTAGACATTGTTTTAATCAGGCACTACATGCTGGTTGTTGTATAATGCATCATATTTAATGTGGGGGCTCTCTATCCATACAAGTTTTTTTCTTGAATTTATATTAACTGCATTGTGGCCTGTTAGCACTGTAAAAGAGAAAAAGAAAAATATTGCTGAAGAATGTCAGAAAAAAATGGCCTCTTGTGATCAGTCTTAAAAGTTAGCCTTTATGGCCCTCTTCATGTTTCTGCGAATGCAGAATGCAATGTTATTGGTTATTGTATCGATATTATCCACAACCGAACTAGTTTATATTCTGGTAATTAAACCTGTCTCATGAAGATATGTAAAATAATGCTCTCCCTAACTCTGTTCATCAGGTGACCTTCTCCCGCTCCGTCCGGGATAAGAAAACTCTCTCCATCCAGGAGAAGGTCAGACAGAGGTACATCCTGGACGTCCTGGTGGAGAAGCTGAACCAATTTGCGCCAGAGCTGCTAAACAACCTTGAGGAAACCTCATACAAGGCTTTCCTACAAGACCCAAGCAGCTTCATCGTCATTCCCTTCATCCCAGGCAAATAAAATTTTTAGAGG
>OMKZ01055683.1:45380-60770 GCA_900302535.1 Neoniphon sammara
AACTTTTTAGAGGGAATTATAAATAAAATGTCATTTTTTAAAATATTAATGGGGTGAATTTATTTATTTATCAAGATACTAATTTTTATTTTAAGTCCAATTCAATTCCAATAAGGTTTGAGACCAAGACCAAGACCAAAGCAAATCCAGTCCTGCTCAAGACCACAGTAGACATTAAACACTAACTATTTCCAGATGTAAAATATTCCTTGAGAAATTCAAGGCTCAACAGATTCCATATAAAGGGTTCGACAGGTGGAATTAAATTAAAAAAGAGGGTAGACATCAGTTAAATTATCTATTGTATCTATCTATATATTTCTAGGGAAGCAGGAAAAGAAAAAGTCACCATGCATGTAAAACAAACAAACAAACAAACAAACAAACACAAGAAACAAGTGATGCAAGTGAAACTGGGTTGCAAACAAATGAAAACATCTCACCCTATAGACAGATTTTCTTCACTTGCTAGAAGAAATCAAAATTTTTGAGACTGAATATGAGATTAAACGATTCCTTAAAGATCCAACACATCAAGATTTCCTCTATATTCATGACACTAGTTCAACAGGGAAAAGGCTGTCACTCTATTTCCACAATCTAATGTTTTGATCAACTAAATAGTTTGTATCTGAGCTCTCAATAAAGACAGAGGATCAGATATGTCTCATGTTTAAATGATAAAATGAGTGATGAATGACACGAGTACAAATACATCAAGCAGGATACATTTGTCCAGTATGTTTAATTCTCAAATAACTGATGGCAAATGAAATATTTAAAGGGAAATAAAGTATGGTCTGTACAAAGGAATGTGCATGTGTGATAGGTCGGCCTTTGGCCTCGCGCTGCAACCGGGCTTCCCTCTCCATGGAAGCCCCGCCCTCATCCTCTCTCTCACTGGGTAGGCACACATCTGGAGGCTCCTGTCTCATGGAGAGTGGGTTATACAGGTAGCACTCCAGATCTCATTCTGGATGCAGTTGGTTCAGGTGTGGCTAGGAAGCACCGCCACCTGAATGGTATGTTGTAAAGCTGACTGTTCAACCATGATGAACATTTTGAAGACTTTTTATTGATAGTTATTTTCTTGCCTGTTTGGCCTGCGCCCTGTAGGCTGGATAATCTGCTCTGAAGGTATGATTAGTGGCCTGTTTTTATGCCAGATGACATGACATTACATCGCCTGGTTTAACATTGTTTTATATATATAGGCAGAGGTGCTGGAGCTCATCCCGGGAGCGAGTTATTGGGAGGTGATATCCCACTGTGTGAGGTAAAAAATCACATCACACTGCAGTGACTTTGACCCCACTGCGCTTGCTTGAGGTAGAGTTGACTGTGGAGCCCGGTCTGGGTTGCCAGATACTGCGCTGCGTTTGTTGATGTAAACATTCTATCCTGTAATGTTTGTCACTGCAGGATTGTCACAGCCTCTGCGGTCTTGCTTCTGTACTTTTGTGTCGTGATTTGTGCTTTTTCATGTGACCCCTGTAGCTGTACTACAGCTAGCTAATAGGTGGATGGGCTGTGTAAATGTTGGCTGGGTTGGGTTTATCCTAGAGTTTTTAATAAGGATTTCATTGCTGCCCTCTTACCCTTTTTGTTTCCCGTTTTTTTCTCGTGCGTTCCTGACTGTTGGTGCCCCTTTTCCCTCACTGTATGTTGTGGTGATTGTGTGCACCTTACAAAGTTGTTACTGTGTGTATTGCTGTGCTGTGTGAATGTTTCTAACTAGGTGATGGAGCACGAGTGTGTGTGTGTGTGTGTGGCAGTATCCTGGTACTCAGGTGGCCCTCGGGTAACCCTCATGTATCTGGCTGCAACAGATTTTATCTGGTGATTTTCTTAATGCTTTTTGCCCTTTTAGATCCCAGCAGTTGGTATTAACATCTCTCTTGTTTCAGGATTTCTCATATGTATGGGATGTGTTGTAATAATAAACCCCTTTTAAACGAATTGTAACATTTGCGGTTAATAAAACTGCCTATCCACAGTCAAAATCCATGTCTCTGTATTCTGGTTGGGGGAATCATGTTGTCCTGTACAGTTTGGTTCTCCTGGGGATTTTAACTCCAACCTTAGGGCCAACTAGACCAGGTCAAAACTGTGACCTCACTCTGTGACCTTGACCAATTCATGTCCAAATCAAATCAGGTCTTCATTTTCTGACCCTTAACAAGTTTTGTCCAAATTGGATCAAAACTGTTGGAGTCATGCTGTACACACACACACACACACACACACACACACACACACAAAGGTGGACAGGACTGAAAACAATATCCCTGCTTGCGCTACCATAAGCGGGTGTAATAATAATTAAATAGAATAAAAGTAATAATAGTCAAACTAAATAGTGCAAAGTCACAGTATGAGACATAGTGGTTAGATCATTAGTGCTTGGGACACTCAGATATGAATAATAAATTATGAGAAAAGCCTTAAACTATTCTTCTGCTGGGCTCCTTAGATCTCAGAATCCTGAATATGATCAGCTGGTTTGATATGCACCGCTTATCTTTCCTCTGGAAAGACCTATCCCTAATGCAGTGTGATTTTCTCACAGGTTCTGTAGTTCCCAAGTTAACGGTCCACCCCTAATATTATTCTAAACCCATGGTCGGTGCCTTCAGCAAGCTCTCTTGAGTTATTCCTGCTCCAGACTCTGCTGCTGCTGCGGGTGGGAGATAGCTCCACAACACAGATAACCTTTTGTACCCACACAGATGCAGAGCACAGGCTGCGCTGATCTAATGCCTCCTCGTTGCCTCACCAGCACAAATGCTCTTTAGTATTCTGCCTCGATCCCAATATACTTCCCATAGTCTCTTCATCTTCAAATGTGAATCTGCTTTGCGGGTTCATCCAGGGATTTGGAACCTGAACTGCGTTCAGACATGAGACTGAAATTGGGAAAAAAGTCTGATTGCAAGACAACAAATACATCGCAGGGATAGTTGGCAGATTCAAGTTAGAGATTCAGAGTACCAGAGCTGTAAGTGTTGCATTTTTAAACATCAATATTTTTAAATTAATTGGGACAAAGGATGGGGCTATATTGAAATTAAATAGAGAATAAAATAGAGATATCAGAACAGAGAATTCCCCTATTCCTGAGGCTAACAGGGATCATGTGACAGTTGAAGCAAAGCGGCTTTATTCTCTGTCGCAATCCTGATTAGGAATGAGCTGGAATAGAAAATATATGGATGGATAATTGGGAAAAACAGGTTATTGCTAAAAAATTTTTTAGTCCACTTAATGACTTTGATATTTACTCTGTAAGATATTAAAGGTTTCGTGTGTAGCATTTTTAAACATCACATCAATATGATTGTTATAAACAAATGAGCACAGTCGGAACAATTGATAGCCTCTTTCTCATGCCTACTGCTGATGTTTCTAAAATTAAAATCACATTTCCCATAATAACAATTCCCAACAGAGTCACATTATGTCCATCAGTTCTAAATGTTTCAACTCTGTTTCTGAGAAATCTTTTTTTTTTTTTTTGGTTTTTGTTTTGTTTGTTTTTTGGGTTTGGTATGTCAGATGGCACTGAATAAGTACCCATGAGCCTCATCAACTGTTACTAGGGTGAGAATGTGAGCTAAAGCTACAAAATATAATAAAAAAAATATATTCACAAGATTTTGTTTTTAGTTGAAGACAGCTTGCCTCGGTCATTTTTCCATGGTTGTCTGCACTTTCTTCCAGGACGTCCAGGACTTTGTTTTGTCCTTAAGGCCTATTTTCCTGCCCTACCAAAGTTGTTTGTCTTATGAGCCATCAGAGCCAAGCAGCACTTCTTTCCTCTGTTCTCTACATATTCAGTTTCTTATTGTATTCCAGATTGGTGGTTGCAGTTAGGAACCAAACACTGCTCCACAGTTGCTGAAATGATCGAAAAATGCGTCTATAATGTCCACTCAAAGCTACAAAGCTCAACTCCACCAACAGCAGCAGAATTTAAAGCTCGGCAGTTTGCTATTGATTGAAGCAATGCACTGTGGGATTCATAGTTGACTAATTTTCTTTTTTTAATGTACACAGTCTTGTACCTTTGAATTTTTTTTCAATGAATCTGAATTATTTCAACTCAGTTCTTAATTGTTTGTACTGATTCACCCGGGAGAGTTTCATGCCCATCCAAGTGGTGGAAATGCTCAAACTGGCCATCACATAACATTGCATTTAGGAAAATGAAAGTGATTTTTACCTCCAGAATCCTGGCTGCCCAAAATAACCCTGCCCACTTTTCAGCTCCATAATATAAAATTCAAAGCAGAGGCTGAGAATCTCCGTGGTCTCATTTTTAATACAAAAATTACACTGATGTTCAATGAGAAATTTGGCATAATTTTTTGTTGATATAATGCAACGTGTAGCGATTTTACCTCCGACTCAAGCACTTAATAGGCAGACACTGGAAGGTTAATCATCGTCAGGAACATCGTCAGGTTTTTTTTGTTTGTTTGTTTGTTTGTTTTGTTTTTCTTTTTGTAGTTTCCCCATGGTGGTTATGATCGGGACACATTGCAAGATAAATCTATCCACACTAATGTTTTTTTGGCTTAGTCATTGATCTCAGGAAACTGCAGTGGGAGCTCCAACACTGAGTCTAGTTTCCCTCCACAGTGAGATGGGTCTCAGATGGACATAGATTACTGACTTTAATAAGATCTCTATTGTATCTATGAGACTTCCCTAATCAGATAGTGCTCATCTGTCTGAGTAATGGGTCATCGTGGAGTAAGTCAGACATCTCCACTACCCAGTCATCGACACCACACGGCTCTGTCAACAATAGGCTTTGAGTAAATGAGTCAATATGTGACTCATCCCTGAGTATGGGAGAAAATACGGGCCCTCAGGTGCACCGGGAGATACCAAAATAAATTTGGATGACATGGTTCATGTGGTGTTTGGGATGTGGGAAATGGTGAAATCGGTGCACGGAGGAAAATTCAAAGAATCCCTGAGAAAAACGCATCAGCATCCTCACATGTGCTCTATTAGAGATGTTAAGAGTCTTTTCAAGTGTGCCTGCAGAGGGCAACAGGGTGTCTCACATGGTTTAACCTATAGTACAATATATGTAGTAGTATTTGAGAGAGAAGCTTCGAAGTTCTGAGTCTAATTTGGAGATGTAAATAAAAAAAAGTGGGTAAATTATGACCTCCAGGTAAATATAATCATATTAGCAAAATAAATGCATAAATGTATCCTTTAAGCCTTTACAATATCCTATTTGCATGTAACTTGCATCAGTTTGTTACTTACTATATTACTTGGTAAATTGGGTAAATTTGGGTAAAAAATGGGTAAATTTCTCTCTCTGATTCTCTTAAATGTACTCAGACCACCTTTATCATTTCACACTTTGGAGTTTCAGCCCACTTAATCATGTGCTCACTGATAAAACTTTCAAATTCATAAACATGAAAGGCAAGGCGCTGCTTTATTTGAAATGTCTAATAAGATGGAAATTGAAAATCATTCATTGTGACTCGTCGCAGGCACACTCGGGTTTATTTTTGATTACTCTCCCTGCCAAAGGGGGGCACACGTTGTAAAGTAGTGTAAGGGAGTCCAAAAGGGAATGGTACTCAATTTCTCACTCAATTAGTCTATTCCTTGGACGATCCAATCATTATTTGTGAGCATTGCCCACTCTCCAGAAACTGAAAACAAAGACTACAGCCTGTGATGTTATCCAGGACGTGCAGTTTGGAGCTGATATTGTAAAGGTGACTGGAAGCGAACCCGGGGCGATGTTTGGAGATAAGAGAACATTTTCTAGTTCAGAGCTGATAAGACGGCAATATAATAAAGCTTATTTCATTCCAGAAACTAAAAACAAACAGCATGTGGAGCCATAAATAACCGGCAGGCTTAATTAAGGCTTAGATCTCTTTTTTTTTCTGGCTTCAGTTATGATTTTTTTTAATTAACTGGTATCCTCACTTACGTGCCTCACTCAGAGCAGTTGATATATACAGGGGGATCTAATCCTTGTAGGATTATGACAAAAACAAATACAGGACAGCAAGGAAAAGCCTTCTCTGTCACAATTAGAGTGTCTCGACTCTTAGAAGTAAAGACCATCACCAACACATTCCTGCCAGGAAAAACACAGCGGTCCCAAACTTGCCGGGACACCCAAATGTTCACTTAACTGGGTCTTAATGAGCCTGGAATGTTTCAGACACAAACTAGAAGAGGATGAACACATCACAGCTGAAATGTTCATCTCAAGATTAACACTGAGGTCATTCACCACATAGCCTGTTTTTCTTATGGGACATTAGGGTTCTAATGCTAGGGTGCTAATACTTTTGAACTGACATTGTTCAATACCAGAACTTCCATGCCACAAATAAAATATGTATGTATATATGCAGTTTTTTCTATTGGAATTTTTCTCTTGTCAAGTGGAAAAGCCTCTGAACCACTTTTATTTGGTATGTAAAGGTCAAACTGAAAGATTTAATGCTGACATAGATTTTCAGTTATCAGCAGCTTCAATCCAAAAAGTTGTTATTGACATTCAAAAACCCATTTCAGTCAAACCCCAGTGAGAAGACATATAGGGACTATAAATATTGACCACAGAAATTGTAATTCTGATATTTTCCTAAACAAGCCCAGTATGACCAAAAAAAAAACAAAACTTGCTCCTACAAATAGTTCATCAGGCTACTATGAAGCCTTTTCCATTCAGTGACAGTTCTTTTGCCATCGTAGATCTAAAGCAAATCAACTACAGACAGGAGTTAAAGCATAAGGTAAACCTTTGGGTTGCCCACACAAGTCATACAAGGATGATGTGAAACTCATGTCTGATCAGGTTGTGAAATGTTTTCCCTCTATCAAATGAGTCAGTCATCACTTGTGAAGAAATGACTGCAATCACACAAGCCACACAGCGACTCTATTTCTGATAGCAACAATTTTGTTCAAACATTTCTGAGAATTCTTTTGTAGCAATGCACCTGAAAGACCCCATTTCAACACTGTGTTCTCATTGTTAGATGATATTGGATCCCAGATGTCTACAAAGTGAATGATCTATAAAGCTGAAGGTGCAGCCCAGCCCTTTCCCCGAGAAGTCATTTTACTCTGCAGAAGTGTGCGCTACTGAAGTATTCTCTTCAAAAAGGCTCTCAAATGAATAAAACAAAACATCCTACACTATAACAATTTCATCAAATGACTGACATCTTTTAGCAGCTCTTGAACAATCGCAGCTGCATTCCTGTCCAAAATTGCAGAGGCAAACTTCACAAAAACACCACACAGGGAGACTGGAAGAGCTGCATTTTAAAAAGCCCTCAGATATAACTTCAATTCAAACGCTGCACTATCAAAAACACAAAGCAATCTTCAGATCACAGTTGGTTCTTACTGGAAAGAATCTGTAAAGATTACATTTGTTCTCCTTTGCCCTGTTAAACTGCTTCACAGTAAGGCCTATAGTGAAGCTGATGTAATACATCAGAGCTGCTCAACAACTTCAAATGAACAGCATAAACCACAAAGAATAGGGCTGTGTGACAGTGACAATCATATGATTCAATATCACATCTAAGAGATGAGAAATACTGACGGACCGCAATAAGGAATGAAAAAATTTCACATACACTAAATTGCACAATATATGAGAGACTTTATAAACAATGTACAGATTTATTTCAGGTCACAAATGGAAAAAAACATCAAATGCATACTCTAAAATATACAATAACAGCTTCTGAAATGATACAGTGTATTATTTTAACTATTTTTTCACTGACATTCCTTTGTTTTTGGAACAAAAACAGACCCAAATTTCAATAATGACCCTTCCTCATAATCAGATATTTAACTACCATTCTTTACTACATTTGAATGAAAACAGTGGTTCTAGTAGTGACTTTCATATGTAGTTGTAAAAAGCACCTTTACAATGACAATTCTTTGAGTACAAAATGAACTATTTGTACATGTTCTAAATACTGCACATAGTTTATAAAAAATGGCCACTTTAAAAAATATATCTTATGACACTCACATCCATCTTCTGCAACTTGCAGAAATAAAACTGAAGAGTTGCATTCCAATAAGATAACCACAATTTGGGAAAAGTGGTACCTTCCTACTCTTACAATATAATCAATAGGAAAAATTAAAATAACTCTGGTACATTATAAAGGATAGTAGCTAATTTAAAGGTACAGTATGTGTGTGATTTTAATTGAGTCAAAGACAGAAATGGAAATTTTCATAAGCATGCTTTTTATTTGTGTATAAGAAACAGAAATGAAGAATCGTAACGTTTTCATGAAGTTAGAATAGTCTTTTTATCTACATAAGCGCGGGTCTCGGTTTTACCTGGGCTGCCATCTTGCTTCAGCATTTTCTACAGTGGCTCATATGGACAAACTAACCCAAAGTACGGTTTGCAACGAGTGTGTTGTTCTCTTGCAAGTTGCTGTCAGAAGTAAACGGCGCTACCGTGCCAGTTGGTAGCAAATTGCTGGATTTGCTACCAAAGAGAGGAAGAGTGTTTTGTTTTGGTTTACTGGGCTATGGCAGACATTTGAGAAAAGTTAGGTTGGTTAGGGTGAGATCCATGGTGAGGATTACGAAGCTGCCTCACAGGCGACTCTCAGAGCTAAAAGTGAACTCTGCCTTTTTCTTCTAGTTGTGTCGTGAGACCGTGGAGAAATGGATCATTGTATCATACCTATTGATTATACTATACCACAGCAGGAGCAAGTGAGCGAGAAACGCTGTTGAAGAAAAATATGATGAAGCAAGAGAGCAGGACAGACGACAGCAGAAAACTAGAATAAATATTGGCTCAGCTTTTATTGTCATGGAAATCACTGAAGATGGCCAAAGCTTTTCAGAGCAGCATAGATGTTGTATGTTTTCTCCTAGTAATTATCTTATGTGTAAGTTATGATAGAACATTTGCAGTCTAAATAACTTAGTAAAATGGCGAATAACATTACCTCATCACTTGTCAATGTTCTCATGGATGACGAAGCCATGATTTGATATAGTTGAATAATTTTGACCCTGCAAGCTACCGTACTCTCAGCTGGATATGTTTGGAAAGGGGAGGGGTGAGGGTGGTGGGGTTGGACAGCCGTTTTGCTGCATTCTGTCTTGAAACCATTAGTTGACACTAAATCCTACACACGACTCCTTTAAGTCCATTGTTGACAAAATTATAACATTTTTACAAAATGCATTCTCCATAAACTGACCGATTAGCATCAGGTAATGATTACTTTTCCAAATGGAATAGTAAGTGTTTTGGAAATTAACTCTTCAGTTTTCTTGTCTTCTCTCTCCAACACAGACTTAAAGTAATAGAGAAATGTACATGGGAGTATACAGTTGGGAGGTGGCGGGCTCTTCATCCGTTCATCAGGCAGGTTCGGCAGCAGAACTGACGGAAAAGCTTCTTCTCACAGAGCCGGTTGGACTTCACCATCTCGCAGAACACCTCGTCCGCTGACAGAGAAAAATCAGACCAGAAGCAGTCAGTCAGCTTTGACAGTACATCCAGATCAAGCACGGGCACTTTGGTTTAGTCTACATCACTTCTGGGCATTTCACTGGCAACGTTCTTGGTTAAAACACCGGATATAATACTTGGTTAGTTTAACATTATTGTATGTAGATCTGTTTGTATTTTATCATCTATAATTTCACTTTCACAAAATATAATTCATAATCGTTTATTTGGAAAATGTATTCCTGAAATTATGCTTTACTCCAGCAAGCTAATGTAGCGGTATTCAGTTCCAAACACACTCTTAGATACAGTATCCAGTCTTTTAATGTAATTTCCTGCTGAAAGGCAAGTGACATTCACTGTGTCCCAATTCAGCTGCTGCCTCCAAAGGTTTCAAGACCACACATCATACTCGCTAAACAAGGCTGTCCCCGTCCAAAGCGTCTCCAAATGCGGCCCAGATATACAGCCTTCTTTTAGCAGAATTTGGAGGATGCTGGTGTATCCATTGCTGTACTCCATATCTCAAAATACATTTTGCACAGTTGTTATTTTGGAAAGCTACACAGTGGCAGCAAGTGAAAAGGAAAGGGAAGACTAACGTTACATAAAAATGTAATACAAATGTAAGTGAAAGTTGTTGCTTATAATGTTACCCATTTTAATTTAGAATAAATGCAAAATTAAAAGATGAAATTGTAATCTCATCTCATATTTTCTTTAGCCAAAGTTAACTAGCATAACTAAATGCTAAGTAAAGTACTGCTTTGAAATGAGGTTTTAAAGCTATGCAGTTTTAGTTACATGCATTTTTTGAATGTCAATGCAGTTTATTGTGGAGTAACGTTTAACAAGTAATAAATAACAGCTGTTTAATCTTGTGAGGTTAAGCTAGTTTGAACCCATGAACACTCGGGAAACCGTCCCAACTGCCGACTGTTAGCTAGCTAAAAGGCCGAGTCTTCAGTCCTCTTTAGACCACACCATGATAGACCACGTCATTTGAAGGAGACGGCCCTGAACTGCGACACAGCTACAGAATCATATGTACTGGAGAATCTTAAAATTACTTTTTAAATAAAATTTTGTGTTTTGGATTTGACAGTTGATGTCCAGAAACGGCCACTGATACACTTGCTAGTTATGTGGCTACAGCTTTTTGATGTGATGCCACAGGTAGGCTAGTAAGGTAACATTACTTATTTAGTGTCTTAGTGTACCAGAGCTCAATTAGGCCACTTCAGGCAACATAACACAACAACAGTTGCTGGTGTTGTCCTCCATGCATTATTTTGTTAGTCAAGATCTTTATATAACCTCCTGACAGAGACCTGACATTCAATTTGAGAAAACCTGACACAGCCATGGCAATTCTCTTTTCCATTTTTCATACAAAAATGAAGTGGAGCTAGGAACAACAATTTATTGACCTACCGAGAGAAAAATTCAAGCCCTTTTTCAAGCACTTTCAAGGTACTTAAACTAAAATTTCCAGACTCTCGAAGCCTTTATCATCTAAATTGTTACTTTAAATACAATTGCGAAAAATAAAGTTTACAGAATTCCTTTATACTCACAGCAATCAATGTATACTGTCACTTTATTTTTTACCAGCTGTTCATACTGACTTTGATTGTAATTTTGATCATGAATATTTAATGCTTGCTAATTTATAGAGTACAGGATTGATTTTTTACACGAGTTACTGTGTAGATGCAATACCAAATTATCTTGAAAATCAAGCATTTGACAAGGAGCATATTTGAATTCAAGCATATTCCTAATCTTGAAAATGTAATGGTTAAAATGAAGCATTTTCCAAACTTTCAAGACTCTGAACAAACCCAAATTTTGCCCGAACATGACTGGTTCTCCTGCTGTGACTATTTGCCTCATTTGTATAAAATTAAACTGTTCTCATTGCATTATGGGTATGGTTTGTGTTGCCACCTATCCAGCCACGCTCTGTGCACGTGGTGACTTGTTTCTACAGTGAGTGAAGACAAACTGATCACCTTGTGCAATCACATCTGGTGTGCAACTCTTTTCATCCTCCCAGTATCTCATTTTGTTCTCTTATGTGATATATCCTCACTGTCCCCATGACTTCACTTCCTGCCTAATCCTGTCTCTGCTAGCAGCTTGTGTCAGTCAGTGTTCTGCCCTGTTCAGCTAGGTGTGTCCACAGTACTTGTGTACTTGTTACAGAGCTGTTTGCTGTTGTTTTGTTGTCTCCTGTTGCACTCAACATTGTGTGTGCTAAAATGTTAGCATGGAGCTAATGATCTACTGGAGACACGTGGGATGATTTTGGTGCTGATGTTCTTGTCACTTGAAGGCTACCAACACAGCTATCTCTCTCACTTTGTGTATTCCTTTAAGAGAGAGACCAGTGAGCTGGGGTATGGGACCTCAGGCTCCATTGCGTAACATCATCTGTAGTGCAGTGAGCCCAAACAGGCCACTGTTTACTCAAAGTTACATTGTTGTTGCCCTGCCAATCGTTTCTCGACAGCTCTTCACCCTCTCACTCTCTTTCTCCGACTATCCTGATTTGCTCTTTCAGGCGTTTCAGTAAAACCCTCTGGCTTTTTTAAACTCAAATCACATCCTCTCCCTACAGCACACAATTGGAAAACACAGCCAGAGATCTAAACAGGGAGCCTCGTGGGGCCCAAAACTGAGACTTGCTAAAATAAAAATGGATTGGGTGAGAATCTGTATAGTATGTGCGATAAACATTGGGCAAATCCTGAAAAGAGGACATTGGAATGAACACAAGGCCAGCTCAAAGCTTCAAATATTCATCTGCTGTCACATTTTACAAGGTTTCTATGTGAGACATCCAACTATATGGCTTTAAATCTCTCAGACAGTGGCTTATTAGGATTGTCAAAGCTAGCTCTCAGTCAGTCTCTCCTAAAACAGTATACACATCAAGGGATGTTTTTCCTGTTATGTTTATCTCTACTTCAGCCAAAACCTTCTTGTCCTGCCAAGATGAAGAGAAAGTGTATATGAATGCAGAAACAGTTAGATGCCCACTCTGCACGTGCAGCTGCTCAACGTGGCAGCTTCACACTTGCCACTGCTGGAGTGTGTGTAATCCCTAAGCTGCAGTGAATACCTTTATTTTGTGCCAAATACTATTCCACAACTGGCTAAACTAAATATAGTAACTTCACGTTTCACATCAGGTGCTTCAAATATCCATTTAAAATACATTTTGTTGGTTAAGGGGATAAATAAATGCCCTTTTGATTTTCTCAACTTCCAGCTTATCATGAAATGGTCACACAGACATGACCCGGGTCTTGTCCTCAGAGAAAATAGCATTTTAAATAGCAGTGTATTTGTTGACACGAAAAAAACTAGCCGACCAAGGCTCTGTTCTCTGACATTATAGTACTGGACAATAATGTCAGACTGACTTTGTGAACTTATGTGCTTGTCAGAACACCTATTCTCCTATAAACTTTTCTATTATAGTGGGGCCACTAGCTCTGAATCAGAAAATGTGTCCTTGTCCCCAGAAAATAATTCTGATGCCTTTCAAGTCACCTTTCCATGTTTTCTGATTCTTTCTCTATTGAGCTGTAGTGTACATCAGTACAGCATCAGAGACTGGGAGGCTGTGCTGTTTGATGAGGTAGACAGCAGGAACTTCCAGCATATAAAGTTAAACTAAGTTACAGGTAAAGCATATTTTAGTAGTGGAACTCAGCAGGGTTCAATTTTCAAATAGATTTTTACCTTTTTTATATCTGATTAAATAAGGAATTGTTTGCCCAGCTAAATAGGAGCTTAAATGTTAACCTTTAAGAAGGCAGGCTTAACTTCACAGAAACTATAAATGTAGTGTGATCTATGGCAGTGATAACCAGATGGACTAACACTGTAAATGTAAATTACTTTAGAATTTATGAGAATTTATGCTGTATGGGTAGATTTTACTAGGTACAGGTCAGCACTATTTCCAATCATAGCATATAAAACATACTCTGTAACTGTCTTGTGTCACAATGATCTGCTTTGTGTGGGACATTTAGGATTTAGTGTTCAACAAAGTCTTGAAAACATACTGAATTTAGACAAGTAAGAGTCAAAAAATAATTTGGGAGAAAGTGAAATCTCTTGCCAGTTGCCAGTTTGAAAAGCTCCTTTATTAGTGAAATCCTACCCATAGGATTATTGATTCAGTTCTATAATTTATGATTTGCATTGATCATAGTTGCCTGACATCTTGTGAGATTGGTTTTGATTCCACAGAAACAACAGATGGTACTTGCATGCTAACGAAGTCATAAAATAAAACCATAAAACTGAAGTAAATAGATTCTAAGCTCATTATGAAAGCTTCTTCACTGCGTTGTCTTAGCCATGCCAGATTAGGGCCTGCTTATTCAAGCCAGTGTAATAACACCCTGTCCCTAAGAGAAGAAGTTGAGAGGGAAACAAAGCTCAATCAGTGTAATTGGTTCATTTCTGGGTCATTTTTACACATTGTAAATAAGCAGTTATAATGACCCAGTAGGTGGGCTGTCTCAGTGCTGAAAGCTGTTCCAGAGCCTAGCTCTGAAAAGGCTGGAGGACAGTCGGAGAAAGGCATTTATTAATGCCAATTAGAGCCTTTCAGACGCAGCACTTCCTCTCTTGGGATGAGGCAAGTCACAGCTACAACATTGTTAGAGCTGTGACAATCACACTACATTCACAGTCTCTATAGAGGCATTGTAGTTATATCACAGATCTCCCAGCAACCTCGAATGGCACCATCGTGGAAGTGCACTGGAGAACCGGCTGTGTGCAATTAATGCCTAAATATGTCATAACTGGGAGAGGAAAAGAGGGATACCTGAAACAGATCGTTGTGGTTTGTGTCTGTCAGAATGTTATATGTAAAGGTTAACAGCCTGATAAAGTAGGTTAGTTATACTACACTGTGTTATACTATTGTTTGCTAGCTAAAGAATGAGATTACAGAATGTAAACACAAAATGGATCATGCCTAAGTGGTGAAATGATCAGTTCTCAGCACAGAAATGAACCATGTACATTCAGCTCTGTTGAGACAATTGGCTGTTTTCCGTCCCTGTTGTCCAAGAGCAGAGCACTTCCAATGTGACTGCCAGAGGATGTGTTATGGCACCTGAAAGCCCTCCACTATGAGCATGCCTGCCATTGGTTAATGTGCAGGCTACCGTTTCCTTCATCTGTGTGTTACTCAGTAATCAGACTCACCGTTGTTACAGGTTGCATTCAGAATGCAAGTCCTGCTGACCAGACTGTAGCCGTCCTTGCATCTGGTACACGTTCCAGGGCCGTTGCAGGTCAGACAATTCTCCTCACACCTGAAGAGACGGAGCCAGATTAAAAAAATAGGAGGACAGGGCAGAGCAGAGCTTTAATCATTCCAATCCAAATATACATTTCTCTCTTCCCTCCCTGCCACAGAGTGCCTACCCTGTAACAGTATGGAACAGGAGGTGGCAAAGTGAGGTGAGGATTATGGCACCATATGCAAATCCACAAAAGAACAGCCATCAGCAAGTTATGCTCTTGTAAGGTAAAAACACTGATCAGCAGGAGAGAATGTGTGTGGATTAGGAAATGAGAGAAAAAGAGTGAGAAAGCGCAGACAGACAATTTTCTTGATTATGACAGACTCAGTTAAGACGCTTAGTTTACTACCATATTAAACAATTAACCGTGGAAACATCGTACTCCTTTCACTTGTGATTTTCACCATATGTGCGAACTGAAACTCAAGCAGCATTTTGTTTACATTTTCATATAAAAAAACATGGCAAGCAGTATTGTTATTAATGTTACTGGGATTATCATTCCTTTCTGTTGCTCAGTTGGGGGGGGGGGGG
>OMKZ01055686.1:6960-30142 GCA_900302535.1 Neoniphon sammara
CACTATACCAAAAGGTCAATTTTGCTTTAAGAGTCTGACTCAAAGGAGTTGCACTCACAAGCATCAAGAATCAGTAATAGATAGATAGATAGATAGATAGATAGATAGATAGATAGATAGATAGATAGATAGATAGATAGATAGATAGATAGATAGATAGATAAAAATATATCAAAATATGACACTATGCAACTTTTCCAAATAAATTATAGTGAAGGATCAGTCATTATGCTAATAAAGAGAGGCATTGTCTATCTGCTGTAAACCTACAATATGATATCCTTTAATCGAGTTTTGCAGCATTGCACAGAAACCATCCATCTCTTATAAGCCATCAGTCAGGGCTCTAGTTGCATCAGTTCTTGTTTTATGTCAATTATTGTTTGTTACTTTGAGCACAGCTTTCAGTGCTATTGATCACAGCATTGCCCTTTCTTGTTAATTCACTGATAGATTACAGTTTGTTGGAGAAGGCTTTAAACTAATACTTTGGTATCCCTCAAGGTTCAATTTTAGGGCCTCTTCTTTTTTCACTTAGAAACTTTATTTGCTAAGTGGTGTTATCTTTCACTCAAATATACAATTTTGCATCACAACAAAACTAAGAAAACTCAGACCTCCAATTTGTTGGTTATAACAAAACAATGTCCAAAGCAGGAAATCAGACAAAATCTCTAGCTATCTAAAGTATCTAGGTCCAAATTCAAGAACCATTTATCCAGAATAGCCTTCAATCTGAAGTAACTCCCCCCTTCATCATGCCATCATCCCTTCCTGTCTGACACTGTTTGAGAGGCCTTGCAGCTAGGTCAGCCTTTACTCTTTTTGGTTCTTTGTCATCCACTCTGTTGTTGCCCCAGAGCTCTGTCAGATCCACACTGCACAGGCATACTCACACCAGCACTCACAGGCACATGGATGCACAGCCATGTAAATGGAGACATACCCACATAACCATCTGGGCCTCATATTACAACTGTGATTTGTTCATTTTTCTCTTGATTAAAGTGGATTTTTGTAACATTTTGTTATTATATAGTATTTCATGGGGAACCTATTTGGTATGAAATGCTATATAAATTAGATGTTGACCTGAAATGCTGCAGTGATGTATTAAAAACATCTGGCTCTGAGCAGAAATTGTGTTTCTCTTCTTTCTCTGTGTATTTACATTGGGGAATTGTTTGAAAGTGGTTATTATAGTATTGCTTCAAGTCAATTTGACAGGGAGTTTGACAACCAGAGGGAGCACAGCAATGAGAGATTGGGGAGAGTGCTATATGTCTGTAAATCTACTCACACAGGTGTTAAACTGTATTGTCAGAAAGCACCACCATGGAGGAATGTGTCTTACTGAGAGAAAATTCACTTTAGATGACTGCCTGTGAATAATACACAGCATGAAAAATAGTAAAAAGCCATGCAAAATAAAAGAAACGCATGATTGAGATAATAATGCAAGATGTAGAGATTGTATCATGAGGTTAGCTTATCAGCTTAATTAATTTGCCATATTCCTCCACAGAAGATAATGAGGCAATGCAATTATACATGGGTTGAACCATTATCTCAGCTCCCCAACGGATTCCAATCCTGCAGGGTATCAACACAACACAATTAAGGCAATGTGACATTTAAAAGCAGTCATATAATGTGTTTAACTATCTTATAAGGTTTCAGTATGGAAGAAACATTATTTGTTTTAATATCAGCAGTTTGAAATCTCTAGTTAATGGCATCTCTTGTTGCAGTATCATCTAATGCTTTGAAAAGTGTGATACATTTTCTTATTACAAGGTCTTCCCATGAAAGCATAGCTCAAGCCGCCGTGCGGGGAGCTTACTGTGTTCTCTGATGCTAACATTGCATTTCATTACTAATTCAGCTGTAGCCATCCCAAGCATTAGTGTGATGGTAATGCAATGTGAAATGTACTAAAAACGTGGGAAGGGGGAAAAAAAGGACTCATAATCTCCATCTATTATAAACAGTGGATAGACTCAAGATCTAATGTGAAGTTTGTGATTTCCAACAGAGAACAACATACTCTAAATAAAAAATACAGTTATTTGCCACAATGAGAACTGGCTCTGACATGAAAGCACAAGTATCTTTGTGTTTTTCCGTTATTTCTTTTCTACCCTACCAGGGATCAAAGCTGCAATGATAGAGCAAGACAGTATGAACATTAATATCAGTCTAGCATCACTCAGCTTGCTCATGCATCCACTGAAAGGTTTGAAGTGTGCCAATGGGTTAACAAGCTCATTGTGCTTTTCTGACAATGCTGATGAGCTAAATAAACAGTTGTTCAGAAACAGAAGACTCCGTCAGGATCAGTGCTGGGCCTGAGACCCCCGCCTACTGTTTTGACACATTATATTCATTCATAGAGGAATTTGTGTCTTTGTCTTGGTTGCAAATGTCACCTGTACTCATAATATCTACAGGATGAAGCAACTCCCAAAGCAAATTCCCAAAGGAAGTGTCAAACTACCACACACTACAAACCTACGGGCCCAAATACTGGACTCTGCGCTCTGAGCAATTATGCATAAATGAACGAATGAATTATGAATATCTCTTGATATGGCTGCTTCAACACAGGACAGATATCAATAAATGATATGAACTTCATCCTGTTTTTATCAGTGTACTGTTGAAAAACTGTGTACTGAAACCCAAAATGTGACAACAAATCAACTGCCACCAAATCAAGGTAGCCAAAACTGCTATATCACTGGCATTAATACCTTAACAACTATTACAACTCCCATAAATAGTGAAATCTATATTATTATCTAAATGGTGAAACTAGAAAAAAACATGTTGAGATGCAGAATTTGATTTTTTGTGTGGTAATGTGTGGTATTTCAGAATACCAATACAGCTATATATACTGACTGTTTCTGAAGTGTCTATAGACTGTAGGGTGCTACTCTTTGTCTCTGGTTACAGCTTGCACCAAAATCAAAGCAAACACTTGGCATTCTGGCATTCAGACTGTGCAGGGAGGATGGGCAGGAAAAAGAAGACACAGAGCATAGCATGAGCTACATTCGACCTCTGAGGACAAAACGTGGACAGCATCCCATGAGTGTTTGACCATTCAATCCCCAGCATCTGTTCACTGTTTAGCTAAACCATGTCTTTATCCTCCTGAGGGGGCACTTGCATATTTTCAAAGCAAGACGATTTCTACAATGACAAAAATAAACTTAAATTAGAATTAGAAATTTGATTTTATGAAGGACTGCTCACAAACCTTGTTTTAAGTTGCTGGTGTTGCTCTAAGGTGCACAAAATCCCTAAATGAGTTTTCCGAAGCCTTATTTTCTCGCACCACAATCAGCCACAACAACGGAAAACAAACTTTTTCTCTAACAGCTGCTTGCAGGTCTAGACATTAATCCTATAATATGATATTAAGGGGAACAACTATGGGGAAAACCAGTTACTTCAGTTCAAAGACATCCATCTTGTGTTTATTATCACTGTTATCACAGACTCGAGAGTATTAAGACATGAACTGCAATGGAAAATGACATCACTCCAGCCCTGGAATGCTTGTATAACCCTAACCTCACAAAAAGTGTTTGCCTACAAAGCAATTGAGCAATGTCCTTGAAATACTGCACATGAATCATGATGTCTATGAGCATTTACTTGACTTTAGGTTTATCATTTTCTTTGTGCTACATTTTACTGTGCCACATTATGATAAAACTAGGAAGCAATATTGTGAGTCCTTTTGCTGTTGTGATGACATTAGCACAGACTAACACTTGCATGACTCTTCTCTCACGTGAAGCATTTTAGTTTATGAGGATTATAAAGGTTTGAATTAATTCATCTTTTCAGTCATTCATTCAAATTATTACAGGAATAGTAACAGGCATGGTTTAATCATGAGAATATGAACCTGGTGAGCTAAATTGCATAAACAACTACATACACAATTATTTATTTTATATACAAATGAAGAAGAGTCAGTGGTCTGAATTAAGAGTGGGCCAAATATGAATTTTCTCTGTTTTGTGCCTCATAAAGTTGATTGCTTCAAGAATATAAAAAGACTGTGGGGATTTTCAGTGAGGATGGAGGCTCACTTTTTGCACGTGGAACAAAAATGAAGGTATCTTTGTGACTTAAATACATATGAGGCAAGGACTATGAGCATAACGAGGTCATTGTGATATAATAATGTACTATGGAAGTGAAACAAAAAAAGACACAAAATTATCCATGATCTATTCTACTCATGCCAAGTTGTCAGCATTGTGCATAGTACAGGAGTTTGAACCCCCCACCCCCCCTTATTCGTACTCGTTACAACTATATTAAACTTACCTTTTCATCATCCTCTGTGAAGAGCGCTCCACTTGGACTTTTGTTAATTGCCTGAGCAACTCCAATGATCTCACCGTCACTGTTGCGAATGGGCATGCACAAGAGCGACTTGGTCTTGTACCCTGTCAGCTTGTCAATTTCGTCACTGAAACGTCGGTCCTGCAATCCATTGGGATAGAGCGACATTAAAGACACAATGTAAGCAGCTGTGAATTCTTCCCCTCTAATTTTCAGAGGACAATTGCAGCAAAATGCACAATTCATCTAAACCTCAAGTCATTCAAATGGGAAAGTTTAAAGCAAAGGGAATAATGGACAATAGCATTATCTCAGGCTTATATCAGCCCTGAATCCTAAGATATGCAACAAATGTCTGACATCAAGGAGTGAGATCTCCTTAACTCTTCACTTTTCATTTCTTCTGTATGAATTAGGTCAGTAGAGAATGGGTCTACTTGGCAATAGGCAATGGCAACACACTGTGTCTTCACCCCTAAATTTGCTGTGGAACCTGGTGCCACTTTCATTCGCAATGATAAAAGGGGTTTGCATCATCAAAAACTTTGTGCTGCTCTGGGTTGAATAATGTAAAACAGCATTGCACCATATGTTTAATATCAAGGCAATTGGTGCAGAATTATAAAAACCTATGAACAAATCATAGGAAACATGCATTGAATTATTCTAACTACAGTAAATGCTGCCTTTTCTATAATGTGTTGCAGGACACGAGCTTTTACCAGGATATCTGTTGGACTGGTCCTGTTGGCCTTCAGCTTTGCATTACACCGCTTGATGGGTGATCAATTAACCGTTTGACTGATTTAATGACAAGACTGGAATAAAGCTGTCTCTCTCATTTTCTACCTGTCTCACACACATACGCACGCACGCGTACGCACGCACGCACGCACAAAGGAGAGCACGCACCTGATAGGCGTCAGGAATGTTTACTGTCTCTCCGTGTTCAGCCACATATCCAATGATCCCTTTCCCCCATGGCACCTGAACTTCGTCCGAATTACTCATTGAGGGCAAAACTGTGATACCTGCGTGCACGTCAAAGAATTTGGACACCAGAGTCTTCTTGTTGGCTGTGCCCTCCACTAAAAACAAGGAACAGCGGTCGGCATCAACCATAATACAAACAAACACCAGGATTTTGTAACTGAGACTAGTTAGATCCAAGTCGTTAGATATGTCTTTTACCAGTTCGAGGAAAAACTCTCTTTCGTTATGTTCTTTCAGGTAATATTTAAAATCAATCGCCGTGGATGGATACTGAGGAATGTTGACTCTGGACTCCAGCAGTGCGCTCAGGATGTGGGCAGTGGTCGGGGGCAGAGAGCTGGCTTTCCTCAGTAGGGCTCTCCTCCTCATGCTCGTCAGCGGCTCCTGAGCCCTGGAATTGACATGTTCGTCGTATGTCCTGTTGGCATTGATGGCCTTTGACCTGGCGAAAGTTTTGCGCAGCTCCTTCTGCGAGGCTCGCCGCTGCAGACCGTCACTTTTGCTCGCCCAGCTGTCCTTGCACGCGTTGGTCTTCTCCGGCTCCGCGGGAGCCGCGGCCGCCGGACTTTTGCTCGCCTGGTGATTCTTGAGCCATTTCTCCACCATGCTATGCTTTCCCTTTCTGTTCAGATAGTCCTCGAATAAGTCGGGGTGCATGTCCAGAAAACTTTCCACGTCAGAGAAGACCATATTTGACACTGCCATGTCTGTTCTTCAAATGGTCCTCAGTGAACCAAATCCATGAAGTGGCACAGGGAAATGTCATCTATGATATTTTACTGAGGGTCAAAGTGGAGAATCCTATGAATACCACAACTTCCAAGATGCAGTACGCTCGAAACTCCCCTGGAGCTCAGGCTACATTTCCAGTTTGCACTCAGTGGGCAGAAGGATGGAGACTCCCTTTGCGCACCAGCGGATCCCTGCACATTTCCACACTGTTGGGTTCTTTTAACCAAATCAAAGCATATCTAAGCGAAGCAATGTGGATGCAAATACAGACTCACGTATCACAGACATTGGAAATTATACAGAGAGGCACTACCGAGCATCACCGTCGTGTGGGTCTTCTTGTGTGCAAATGACGCTCGCTGTGGTTGGTTAGGTCCCGCTGACGTTCGCTTCGTCACTCCGTATGTTTTCAGTAATCAGCCCTCTGAACCAACTGAGCCACCTGAACTATTTGCAGTCCCTAGAAAGACACCCAAAATCTAAAGTAGTATTATTATGCTAATGAACAAGAAAGAGAAGGAGGAGATGATGATGATGATGATTTAACTTCAATTACTATTGCTTAATGAGAGCAGGGATGTAGAGGAGGATCTCCAGCTAAACTCAGCTGGCCCACTTTTTAATTTGAGAAATAGTTTACCCACGATTCACATATATAATTTTTTATCATACATCATATACAGTTGGGTGGGAGAGATGCAACCTATTTAGTTACATCTTTATTTAAAATATAGAATTGCTTGTTGCTTATAATGGCCCTCTATGATTATGGAGATCATCGGTTGCCCTCCTTTTTATTCAGCCTTACCACTGCATCACTGATTGAGAGGCACTGTCTTTGTTGCTATTTAAATAGTCTGCATAAGTAAATTATACTTTATTTGCGACAGTTTGGCACAAAAACGGTCTCATTTGAATTTAGTTACAAGACCTTGGTGATGACACTGTGGCTGCTTCTGCAATGTCAGAAAATCAAATTCCTTGATATAACCATAAACAGTACCACGCTGTTTGAACCGTGTACTAGAAGTCTTTGAACGCTAGAGGGAGATACACTCCACGGCTTTAAATGGATAAAGCAGACGCTGGAATCCGGTGGTTTTCCACCTTTGTGGCTCGTTACCCCTCAGAACAAAGTGATGGCTGCACGTGACCCCCGTCCCAGACTGCACGTGTAGAGTGATGAGCAGTTCAGCTAAATGATTTCATACACTTTATGTAATTCGTTTGATTCATTATCACAGGATGCCTCTATTTAATATTTCACAAGAACAAAATGAAAGACCAAGTAGCCTATAAACGTAATTGTCAGTTTAGGTAAATAAATATAGCTAGACCCAATGGCTCTCTGGATTAAAACAATATTCCCCAAAGAACCCCAAAACTGGCCGCATATTTGCCTCTGGGTAAGCATCCAATCAAGCCAACTCAAGAGCATGTGTTCAGTGTAATTAAATTTATTCAACAAAGGCATAATTAAAGACAGTTGAGGTATCAGTCATGGGTAAGACATTGCCCAAACCTGGAGCAGAGACAGAACCTTCGAGGCATTTTCTCGAAACAGACATTGAATGATTAAGACATGTTAATTTTCAACCAAGTAACCACTGCGATAAAATAATGGATGACATTTCATTAGCAAATATTCTAAATAATAGATGGAAGGTGTAATTAGCAAATATTTTTACAGCCTTCACTCACTACATTCTGAGCACACAGTATATGGTTCAATAATTTATATTAAAAAGATACCTGTTAAAACCAGGGGATATCATTTACTCCACCAGAGTGGAGAAACATAGTCAGAACAGAAGTACAGTTGTGGCAACTTATCATGCCAGCACCACTCAGTGCCTGCAGTTCTGTCTGGTATTGAGACTGTTGTGTAGTGTCTCAACCTTGCACCAGATGTAAGGCCTTAAAAGAAAGAACAAACTGTGAAGATTCCTAACTTCTTGAAAAATCATTCTCCTTCAGCAAACAGTTTCACAAGAAGACTCAAAAACGGCATGAACACATGGACGAAGACTTGTTTATGAAGTTGCAGACTTCAGGTATGCTATGAGATCAACTCTTTCATTCTTCTTTTTGATGCCAGCGAAGATCATTTTGGTTCCTGGAATGTATTTCTTAGGGTTTTCCAAGTAAACCATGAGTGTGTCCTCTTCCCAGATGATGCCTAGAATTAAAGTGAGGAGAGTGTTTAGGGTAATGGTGCAAACCAAACAGCATGATTTCTAGGACCATCACATAACAATTACTAGCTGGGATGAGCATATATAGCAGCAGATTATCAGTACTGGCCAACAACTTTAAAAAGCAGTATGAGTATTGGTCTGAAAGGTATTTTCACTGCCGATATTTGGCTAATTGTGAGATTTGAGATTTTTGTGATCTTTTTCCTAGGAGTGTACTAACAAACAGTCTTTTGCGTTTTCATTTGCATTTGTTTTGCAATTTTAACAAAAACTCATATCAGTATCGGCCATTATTGGTGGTAAGATACAATGTTCCATCCTCAATTGCAAGCCATGTATTTACCTTTGCTCTTGTTGGCGTCTGTGTAGGAGTAGCCCTCTGCCTGGCCTGTCTTGCGACCGAACAAACCCCAAAGGTTTGGCCCAACCTTATGCTTTCCATCTTTCTCCACAGTATGGCACTGGGCACACTTCTGGACAAATGCCTTCTTTCCTTTGGTAATGTCTCCAGGCATGGTTGCTTTTCAAAGAAAAGATAAAACAGAGGGATAGTAGATCTTACATTAGTTTTTAGAACGAACTTGGCTTGTGCCGTTTGAATACCATGGGACCACAGTGGGTGCCGTGGTTACACATTTTGCTAGCCTTGTTATGAAGCAAATAGGCCTAAAACAACAAAGTCAGCCTCTGAATAAAGCCAAATATAAGACAACTGAATAAGAGACAACTTTTAATGTTTCGGACCAAACAGTTTTAGGATGACCGTTCATAAACTGGTTCAACTGGGGGCTGTTTTTTTTATTTCGTAATATTGTAATTCGCCCATTCGGCCACAAGGGAGTGTATTTCGAGATTGCACAACTAATGAACTTATGTGACCGGGCTCTTTGTCTTTCATGGCACGAAAATCAGGTTATATTCTCATTCAAATTGCTGAGTTTGTTTTTACATCAACTAAAAATGCTATTCAGTGCTCTGTGTTATGAGTAAGTCCAGCAAAAAGACGACAGTTGAACAAGTCTAGTAAAAAGGCGACCGTTGCTTGGGTAACATCAACCAAACTAATATTTGATAGTAAAATCGGACAAGGAATTTAATAAATATAATGGACACGTTTGAAAAGTAAAACAGTGTTTCCTAATAGAGAAACAAGAGGGTTAAATTCAATAAAACAGTACACTCATGACCCGGCATTTGATCGTTAACGTTAGCCACTAAAATGAGACCACGTTGCACGGGAAAGTTAACCGGCAAAGCTAAATTAACGTCGTCTCCGAAGTTTGTGCGATTACAACAACCGACAAAATGCTTGCTAGTTTGGTTTCACACCCTCACAAACTTCTCCTTACCTTCTTTCAGTATGTAGTCCGGCGATTTATTGACTATTAATCTCTCAGATTGACGTCCTTCTGTCGGCAGACACCAGCGATTCACCAAAGATTACTTCCTTCCTTTGGGAGAAAAAGTTACTACTACGTAACGTCATTCCCATGCTGGACCGCCCACTCACATGACCTGTTTCATCATACAAGTTACGTGAGATGATTGTGTAAGATTACAAGGTCCCTTGTAAAACGTCTCATTTTGTACGGTCTGACTTCTCCCTACACAGTGCCATGATTATGACCCAAAATAAAAAATCGATAAGGCATTACACTCATTTCCTCACATGGACACGGAGATCCAAACCGGAAGTGAGGACAAAGGTGGGGGTTCTCTCCATTCACGCCCTCTGATCTGACTCAGGCCTGGGTTTCTTACTCTGAGTTTCAATGAAACATGTTGTAACCAAGGGTTGTCACTTTGCAACAATTGTTCTTTCTCACAATGCCTTGTATTGCCCAATGGAAAGCCTTGTGTTATGTGAACAAGTGGCGCACCATCACAATCCATGGATACAAACAAGAATCTCTGATCATCATCTGGCACTTTATGTATGATATCCCACTTCTTACTGATGCAATTTTAGCCCAATAGAGAGAAGGTAAAGTGCTGCCCCTCACACTCATGTTTGTACTGTTATATGTAGCAGGTACCAATAGTTACACATTACACACATCTGCCATTTTAGTCTATTTTTTAGCATAAATCAGTAAGCATAAATTAGTAACTGACCTATCGGTTAATTGGGATGATTGTTTGAATATATATTATGTATAATCTGCACAGTATTTCAAGACTAAGTCTGTTGCACAAAGTTCATAGGCAATTCAAAAAAGTAGAAAATGAGTCCATTCTTGAAAAGAGAGCCTAAAATCTTACATAATGATCTACTTCCAGGCTAACAATAACTGTGAGAAAATGGTGCCATGTAAGAATAAACATCTTAAGACAAGGGTAATTAGGGCAATGACCAGTTGTGAAACAGGGAAATGCTTAAATTAGAGAAGGTCAGAGTTCAGTGAATATGGGACAAGGCTGCCACTCTTGAAATCTGATATCCAGCAGTCTTTTGAGATGGACACAAACAGATGAGAAGAGTTGCAGTTATACAGGCCTACACTCAATGACCAAAGTAGGCTACGTCATAAGGTACGCCCACATGTTAGGTCAGACCCCCTTTGCATTAAGATTCTTACAAACCTTGAGAATTCCCCATGGAATAAGTTTTACAAGCTGTTGGAGGTTTATCAGTGAGATGATGCTCCCCACTGAGGCCTAACTCGTGGCTTTTTGCGGCCTGTCTAAAAAGAGAGCCTAAAATCTAAAAAAGGTTTTGATAGTCCTCAATCTATATAATCAACAAGCTGATTTTGCCCACAGACTACCTCTTTCAGCTTTTGCTTTCATCCATTCTCTGTAAATTAACTACATGTGAAAAATCCAGGGAATACCGGTTTCTAATATGCTAGTACTGATGTAAGCAACAACCACCACACCCTATGCCTCCATGCTCAAGGACACTTAGGTCACTTGTGTTTCCCGTTCTCACATTCAGTGAGACATAAGCTGAATTCCTCAGTGTTTGTAGTAGTGAGTTAGTTAGTGATGTATTTTTGTGAATGTGAGTGTAACTGCTAATAAAGTGACTGATGTGTGTATTTTTGGTGTGAATCTTTAACAGAGATTCTGTTTGATTCATGATTCACCAGTTGATGATTCAATTATAATTATTATTAAGTTCAATTTTTTGGATGGAGGGGTTATTCTCTTGAGTTTGTAAACCACAATTCAATGATTTGATTCTACACTACTAGCCAAAATTTTATATCCATTAAATAAACTCCTGTAATAATGTAAGACTATTCTTTTTTCTTTTTTATGTGAAAAAAAAATCAGACAACAGAAATACTTAAACATCATATTATGAAAAATTACTGACAAAAAAGTTGTAATTCAGTGTTCTGTTTGATCAACACATTAGATCTTTCATTGTTTTATAAGAATCATGAATAAATCAATTCAGAGCATTTCATATCGATTCAAGCCAAAGTCAGAGCCATGAACTTCTTTTAGAAGATCAATGTGGTTGAATCTGCAGAATTTTTAATCGGTGCATCAATATAATGAATCAATCATTACACTCCTAGAGTGTATACAGTAAATATCAGTGTAATGACCCACTACAGTGCTGGATTCTGGGATTTTGTCTTGACGTAGGGTGCATTTCTCATCATAGAGTGAATAATAAAGAGGGCCAAACAAATACCAGTCAGCAGTTCTGAGTGATTACCTCATTCTCTAATGTATTTTTCTTTAATGGTAGTTGTTTCTTTCAGAGTGACAATGCCTTATTACCAAGGCAGCAGGAGAATGATCTGTCTTCTCCATAGCCTCATATGGTCCCAATTGAGCTTTTATGGGAAATTCTTAAACGGAGTGCATTTTCCACTGCCATCATTCAGGCCACCCCAGCTATTTACTTAAATGATACCATTTTAGTCAACTAGCAATGACTGTACCTTGAAGTGACTGGACCAAGTCATGCCAAAAACAAAGAACCACCCTGATATGACAAAAAATGTAGTCCGTCTAATCGAGAAACATTCTTAATAATCTTCAAAAACAGAGATATCACAAACTGATTATTAGTTCTAATAATATTACCTTCCAAACTGAGACTTTATGGTACATATGGGTGTCTAAATAATGACAGCTCTGCTTTTTTTTTTCCCTGCAGAACTGAATTGCACTGAGTGTACGCTTGGATAACCACTGAGGTTAACTGCCACTAGATGGCAGTCATTATTTATTTATTTATTTATTTAGGTTAATGCAGTAAGAGGTACTCTACTCACCCTAAGAGGCAAGAGTCATCAGCTTCAAGGGGGCTAAATTAATTCTACCGTAATTTAGTTCTTCCAGTTCCATAATCGTAATCATAACTCACTGGACCTTGTGTGTGTTTGTTTGTGTTAGGTGATCTTATAAACATTTGGGGATCCTTGCACATGTTGTGGGCTTTTCCCAGTTCACCCTTGTTCCAGGAGTTTTGATAAAGCAATCGCACAAAAATCTGAGAACTGTAATTGTGAACATTTGCCTTACTTTTCTTTACTTTTAGAGTGTATGTACAGTTCTTATCCATTTCCAAGTACAGCACATGGGTGACGATGATGCACATTATGGCTTATTTGAGAGGTCAGTGTTTTTCATACTGGGATTAATGCAGGAAGCCTGGGAGAGTCATGGAGTCCCCAGCAAAATGAGGAACGAATTTTGCTATCATTTCACTCCCTGGAGGCTGACACAATGAATGAATATAAGTGTGCCCGTTTTGCTTACAAATTTCACTCTCCCCACAATTGTTATCATACCCATGATGCACTGTCTGGAGTTACAGTGATGCCAACTTAGCAATTTTGTTGTTAGAACTTTTCAGACTACCCTAGCAAATTTTTTTTTTCCAAAAAGCACCTAGTAACTCAATTTAGGCATTTGAAATTTGAAACTTTTTGCAACTTTCTGAAAAGTGACACAAATGCTAAAATGCACACTCCCCTCTAAATGACACAAAAACATCATAAAAATGTGTTGTTTTTATGACATACCACTTTTACAAATAAAAATATGTGATAACGAACAAACAAATCTAAAACTAACAAATTTCAAATAATGTTTTTTGTCGAGACGGCCAGTCAATTTAAGTAACGTCATTGTGTACAATACACAATGACGCAGTTTTACGTAATGACGTCATTACACAACGACGCCACAACGTCATTTAGCAACTTCTAGCAACAAATGGACCTGCCTGTAGCAACTTCCCCTGAAAATTAGTTGTCAGCAGTGGGAGTTACATATTAAACAACAAAAGCCTTTTCAGATGACACTGTCGGACGAGAACTTACCAACTTTGAGTTTGTGAGTGCGTGATTCCTTGTTATATTTTTTTAGGTCAATTTTTTAGGAATGGCTGGGGCTGACCTGGTCCTGATCGGCTACTCCGAGTCCGAGGTTTTTTGATCCCATGCCGTGTTTTGTGAGCAGCCGATGTCCTCTCTGTGTTTGATCCAGTCCGGTGGTTTCTTCCCGCTCAAAGCCAATCTTGCTGCAGGGAGGAGCGACCGGAGTGCAGCTGAGCTGAGCATCATAGCCCGCATTCAAGGAAACGGGCAAACACAGCACTTTTTTGACTTTCCCTAATGTTCTAGTCTTCGTACTGAACATATCCTTTAACATGATATTTGATGTGGACTTTCTGAAAGCCGTCCGTCTTTGAAGAGCCGGGAATCTCTGCCCGGCCAAGAGAGACCCCTCAATTATTTCCTGCGCCAAGAATTGTAAAGACATGGTCATTACACCGCATCTGGGGTAAGGCAATAAGCTTTTTTAAAAGGCAACCTTAAAACCAGTATTGCTTATATGGGGCAAACAAACCATATCATATCGATGGTATATTGAATTTAGGTATATCCAATGCTTTGATGCTCCTTTCAGCTGCCCTAACACAGATCCCAGCATCTCATCCTTTTGTATTTGCATCCTCACTGAATCACCGAGGACCAGTCAGACATGACCACCTAGCAGCCGCTAACTTAGCTAGCTGTTGCTAGTCTGCCAGAGGGATGAGATGACCCTCCAAACACACAGCCTGACAGGACTATCCAGCAGCACAGGGATATGAAGTAATCCAGCCTGCCAGCCAGCTAAATCATCGTGGTTGCAGCAGTGGAGTTAAGTTAGCAGGCTAAACTAGCCAGCAGGTCAGCTCTGTCATTGACTTTGATGATAGACACGTTAATGCGTCACTGACATTTTCACCTTTCTAATTGATAAGCTTGATGCGCATCTGTTACTGTCACATTTGATAATTGCCTCAGCAGTATGTAATTGTTGTTGATGAGCATGTTTGCACTCCTTAAGCCTCTATATTCCACTCATTATCATGCTGTCACTGTCTAGATGCCAACTAATTTAAAGTTAGACAACTATCCCCTTAAAGGATTGCTCCTCAATGTTACTCTGCCCCCTTTTTTTTCAACTGAAGGTCAGCCTGTGACTTTGCAGTTGTTTAAAATAGCCTTGAATTACATAAATTAAAGAACAGCAGAGGGGACTGGAAAACTGAATACATTACAGCATGACATTGGTATGCTTTCTTGCACGGATTTCGCTTTGATCAAAAGTCAAGGTTGATTTTCTGATCTTTTTTCTTGGCCTGAAGAGCCCTCCTAGCTGAAGGTGTCCCCATCCCATTTAGATGAAAGCTGATGTACTTCGTCCCCGAGACAGAGGAGATACGCAGAAGCCAGGCTCTTTTTATTACTCCAAATATTGAGTTCAGGTTGTCTTTCTTACCAAATGTGATTAATATCTTAAGTGAGTAATAGAGCAGGACAATGTGATTACTCATTCTCGTTTAATTAGCTGAAACACCCAAGCACAAAGTTCAGTACAAAATTCAGGCAGCACCAAGATTAATACAGGGTATTTAGAACTATGACTCATCTTTAGCTATAACTTTCCCTGGCATTAATAATGATTGGCTCTAAGTAATCACTTGCACATCACTTGTTCATGTTCTCTTGTTATTGTCATTTTTTACACTCTAGTATGTATAAACACTTTCCTCTTAGAAGATGTGATACAGGCAGTGTTGACACAGATATGTCCGTTTTCTTTCAAACAGGCCTCATGTTCTCAGTTTTTCATTAAAACTGTGAACAGCCTGGCTCTTCCCCCTCAGTATTGTAAAAAAATATAGGCTTATTTTAAAGGAATGTGCTGCTCACTGCTTCCAGACATCACATAAGATCTACATCCTCCTAAGCAGCCATTGTACATGTAGTTTAGATGGCCCAAACATTGCTCTGTCAGTCGATATGTATTATTACTCATTTGTAAGTTCAGACAATAGTTGTCCTCGAACAGAGACAAAGACCCTGTAATATGATCTCGGTACATGAGTCTGCTTTTGTTGGCCCACTTTAATTATGCAACAGAAAGGGGCAATCAGCAAACTCGGTGTAGAACACTGGGTCGATAATGTGATATTGTGTTTGGCTTGGACATGGCAGGTGTGTGTGGTAACGTTACCGTCATGAAGCTCATTCCTCCCCTGCTAAGGTGCAGCGACAGCCATGTGTAATTGTATTACATGTTTGCGATGAGTGGTGTGATTATCATTTGTGTGAAAGATCTGCATCTGATGCAGATAGGATTTAGCCTGGCCATGAAATGAGCAGGCTGATCAGAGACATGGACAAAAGCATTGACTTTGAATGCACATTTAAACTCAGCAGTGTAATACCCAAATAGAGGAACTGATTTCTGATTCTTTTGCATTGACATCACAGCCCTAAGATTGTTTGGCTGTCGGTCTTGCTAGGCTGCCTGTCTCATTGGGTTTGCAGAGAACTTAAATCTCAAGTTTATTTGCTTATCCCCTCTCAGATCTCATATAGCAGGAAATGTAGAGTCTGAACCTACTGAACTTCTCACCACACAGCTCTGCCTTGATCTTCTCGCTTTGACCCGAGTCAGGACAGATGATAGCCAGCCACCGCTATTTTCGTGGTTCCCTATTGATCCCTGAAGGATAAATTTGTCTTTTCATTTGCTTCCCTCCACTGAGGTGAGAGCACAGGGTCAGCCACCAAACAGCGCCCCTGCAGCAGGTAGGGATTATTTAGCATGTTGCTCCAGGACACTTCAGCAGGGTGGATGTTTTCTGCCACAGGCAACTGAAGCCAGACCTTCTGGTTGCTACTGTGCCACTCTGCACAAACCTGTTCATGATATTCTTTTAAAGCAAATGTTATTCCTGTGATAAGGCTGTTGTTGTGTCTGCCAAGTCTTTCCTCCATTGACTGTCAGCAGTCAGCTGCAGGGCTTGTATCTTTGAACTGTTTTTATCCAATTCCTGTATATTTGCTGGGCTTTTTGTCAGGTCTGTCATAATATTCACCCCTAACCCAACCTAACAAGACTAAATGTTTTCAAAATTGACCTTAACCTCCTGTGGGACCTGTGGGTTTCAGGCCAAGCTGCACTCATGAGCACACTGCCCTGTGCACTTAGTGTTGTGAACAATAACCTTTTAAAAGACTTTGTCCACTGTTTATATTGCACTGTATGAACTCGAGGACAGTAGATTTTCCCTGGTAATTTGGTAATGCTGCAAGGAGCTTCATCAGGTCACATTATACTCTGAAACAGAGAAGGAAATAATTGCCCAGCATACTTAATCGCACACTTAATGCATCACCATACAAGTGCCCGAGCAAATGGGAGTCATAGGGACAGCTTCATCAGGTCACAAATATTAAGACCAAATGATCTTCAATGATTTCAACAAATAATACTTGATTTTATGTTCAGCCGGCCCCATGACTTCCATTCAGGGATGGAAATTAGTGGGAAACCACTACATTTTGAATTCAGTTGTGCATTCCCCTTAACTGGACACTTGTGTCTTTGTAGCAAAGTATTTTTTATGACCTGCAGTTTATGTAAAATATCTTGTTAGCATTGTTAGCATTCCTCATTGGAACTAAAGGGCACGGTTAGCAGTAGCATGTGGCAGATCCCTTGTGGAGAAAACAACCACGTTTCCCTTTAAGGATTCGGGCACTCGTTCGGCAGGGTTATTTTGGGTAGGGACAACAATTTTGTACTCATCTGGTTTTAAAAGTACTGGCCATAGGCTAGCAAGCAAAGAAAATCTTCATCCCTGTTCCCATTTATTTAGCTGTGGCAAAAATCTGCTAGTGTATGTATCGTGACTACCAGAGAGTCAAGTCATGCATTTCGATTTCACCTGAGCCAAGGACTACTCTCAGGTCAAAGAACCACCTGACTACCACATGAAAGAAAGCAGGAATTTTCTTTTAATGCCTTGGTAATAATGGCTAATCTCTTAGAGGGACGAGGACCTGCAAATACCCTGCTAATGTAGACAGCAAGAATCATCACAAATGAAGTCTTCGTCCCCAGCCTGTGCCAGATCATTAGCGTTGTTTACGCAGCTCTATTTAATGACAAGTGTCTACTGAGTTCAATTTAATGAACCTCGTAATGCTGCACATATGGCTTTAAATCTTTAAACTGTGCAAGGAACTGTTGCTTTTGATGACGTGTCTGGTGAGAGTCCCAATATTATATTTAATTTATTTCATTGTAAAGACCACCAGTCTGTTCATGAATTCCTTCCTCTCTGACCAGACAGTTTTGGTCTGAATTCAGGAAAACCTGTGAGTCTTAAATTCTGTTGCTTTTCTGGTGCATGAAATGATGTTGAGATGAGGCTGAGCTTGTTTCATGTGAGTGATGGAGCAGACGGGGCATTTTGGGGTGAGCAAAAGAGATGGGGAAAGGAAATGAAGGCTTTTACTTGCTTGTTGAGTTATTTCATAGTTATGGGGTTACACAGCTGGTGAACTTCTTATTCACTGTAGTATTATGAGAAAATTAACTGTAGGGTTGCCCACTTTCTTTAAAGAACTCTCTATAGTAAAGTGATATCTTAGTGTGCAAAGCGTTAGCACAAGAAAGTGGCTGTGTATGCATAAAATTCATTTTTGTAGGTAAATATGGATTACATCCATGCAAAATACAGTTACACATACTTTCTTCCATCTTATTATATAACCTGCCATACATAAGGTGAAATTCTGTAATATCATGATATAATTTTTATACACTTTCTACGTTTATAATACATTCCCACCCAACTTCAACTATAACCTTCTACTGTTGATAAAGCCGCTCCACTGGAGCAGTTCGGGGTTCAGTGCCTTGCTCAAGGGCACCTCAAATGAATTTGTTGAGGAAGAGAAGAGCTTTATACATTCACTGTGCTTCACCTTTTGTTCACCTGGATGTTCATGAAACCAGTCTTGATTTAGCATTAGAAGAAACTTAGAGAAGTTGTGAATGTTGATTCTTAAACATAACATGGAACAAAATGTTCTTTCCCCCACGAAGGTTTATTTTGATAATTTCCTGGAAAGCAGAAGAAGAGATCCAGACTGAGAAGAACTGCTGTTAATTTGACATAGATAGAGACAATAATTGAATATATATGATAAGAGAAGACCATTTATTAATGTTTACATCTCTGACCTAGGTCTGCATTTTTACAAATTGCCCATCGTGTGTTTGAGAGTATATATTTTCCTTAGCCAATAACACCACGACATTGCTTTCATGTTTTGTGTTTCTTTTGACCTTGAGTATCTGACTCAGATTATTAAGCTTGTCCCATTAGGTGAATTTAATGATCACGTTTTCATTATGGATCTATTGGATCTGACAGAGTTCAGGACAACCAGAGTAAACAGTCTACATCTTTCCGCCAGCAGCTTGAAGGGCTGTCTCCATATTGATTTATTGGCGTCCTCTAGTGTGCAAACAGAAAGATATTGTCTGACGCCAATAAGTTGATGTATCAAAAGTCCTAATTATTACGTCGCTGCATTATAAACCCATAGCCTACTTTTAGACTCTCAGTACTTTTTGTCTTGCTGGGTCTGCTACTCTGAGGAATTGCCAGCACTTGAAGGTAATAGCATGGCAAAACAAGGCAACTGTGTCTCATTTGAGTTATGAATGTTGCCCGCCAGTTTCTTCTCTGGTGACATTTCCCTCCAAGCCGAGGCATTTAAAGAATGTCTGCAGAAGGGTCCTCTCCTCCGACTGTGAGATAGTAGAGTCATTGTTGCTTCTAGTAACCGAGGGCCATATTTTGACCAGTGATAGTGTTTACTAGTAGCCAGTTACCCTATATGTTACTTGATACATCACAGCTGTATACGTCAATTATCTGAACCTCAAATTTTTAAACTAGTCACAATATAAAAGTGTTTTGACTGAGCAGAATGTGCATCATTAGGAGAACACAATTGATTGTTCATAATTTTGGAATTTTCTATTTGATTTCTACACAAAAATGCATTTAAACAACATAAAAAAAAACGTATCAAAGATCAGGCTCATTGTCTTGCAGACTGACTGTAGTGACTTATGACAGTTTTTTTTGTTTGTTTTTTATTTTATTTTTTTTATTTTTTCAGAAATTAAGTTTTTCCATGTTGGAAGCCACTCATGAGGAGTTAAACTAAACAAACTGCCTGTGTTTGTAAACACGTGATCCAATTTCCTCCCTCAACCTGTCTCCTCACAGTAATCTGGTTTCTTGTGTGCATGTAAACACAGTCAATCATCTTATACAGAAGTGCAAGCAGAAACTTCCAATGCAAACATTATGAGAAAACAAACTCCAACAACTGGTCGTGCTCAGTGACATTATATCACCACTTAACTTTTTACATTACATCTTATTAAAAGTTATATTAAAAGCTATATTAAAAGTGTGTGACCATGAAATTAGTCCAGTGTTATCATGTGGAGTCACATGGAGCTTACTGTACTGGCAGGTGTAATCCACGCTACAGCACTCTATCATTTAACAAGTACAAGTTGGTAATGATGTAATGGTGATGTGACAGTGAGAGAAAGCATATGGTTTGTTGTGTGAGTGTCTTGTTGTCTGTATTGTTCTTGAAGTCTTGGCCAGGCAGACAGTGCGTGTTGTTTTACCGTCCACATGGCAGAGCCCAGCCTTGTCCTTCTGCTTAGAGGACCATAATCACAGTGACTGGATTTAGAAGATTAAGCTCATGACTAATCAAGTACTGCACGCTCATTCTCCAACATGCTAACTGGCATCGTATGGAGCCTCACTGCTCTGCACATAAACAAAATAGATCTCATCTTCAGGGGTCCAGTCCGCCACAAAATTTGAGAATGAGTGCTCTTAGTGACATTTTTTTCCCTTGTGGACTGAATGTTTTCTGAGGAGCTGTTATCTCACTGGCTGTGACAGCTTAGGTGTGTAACATGACAAAACTTGTGGATTGTTTACACTTAGCAGTGATTAGCCCTGACATGAAACTCACAGGCAAACAAGAAGTCACAAATTTAGTAGATATTAGATTAGTAGATTAGCAGTTAAACTCTATCAATTTGCATATCAATATTTGTGCGACTTCCACCTTTCTCTCTAAGTTGTATCTCTTTTGTCTTTATTTTTGATACAACTCAATGATTTTAATTTCAGAACTATATGTCAGCACATAACAGTTTAGCTGCTAATGGTCAGCTAATGTATGGAAAAATTACAAAACATTGCAAAAATAAGAACATGAGAAAGTTGTATAATTGTGTAATGTTAAGTCTAGGTTGCAAGTTTTAAGGCATCAATTCAATTTATCCAACCACCAATTCATTTCAGGCCTACATCTGTTTGAGCATCTTTCCATTTCCACACTGTTTATATACTGATAGACAGTTATTGTTCTTCTGTGTCCTTCACGTAAATATCATTGAAACTCCGCAGAACTCGATCTCTAGCTCAAATACACTGCCAGCACAATTGCAGTGCGGTACTGTTGCATAAGAGAGTAGTAAAATTTATGCTTTAAGGTACTCCACATGCCTGCTTCCTTATTAGGTCAAGGAGAGTGGCTCTATTAAATAGGCTAAGTGGAAGACACAATCTGAATGGACTTAGCGCCTTGTCTTAGCTTAGATCCTAGTTGGCTTAAGACAGGGATGATGACGTTGTTAAAGGATCTGAATTATAGATTATAGTGTGTGAGTATACGGCGAAGTTGCAAGTTGAGAGTGCCTATGCCAGATTGTGTGGAGCTGCGCTGTGGACTCAAGGGTGTGTTCCCCAAAACATGTGAGAGCTAACAGATGCATCCTGTTGTCAAAACAGGAGGGTAGTGCTGAGTCGGCTGGTTGTATGAACACAGACTAGGCTGAACTGAAGTCCAGGGAAGCTAAATGTTTAGGATGGTGACCCTGTAGGCTACAGATCACGGCCTGTGTAGGTGTGTAGGTAAAAAAGCCTACTGGTTTTACACTGGGGCTGAACAATTAATTGAAATATTATCAAAACAGAAATATGGCTAAATGCAATATTCAAATTGCAGAAGCTGTGATTTTTTTTGATTAAGGTCAAACGTGGGGCAAAATACCATTACAAATGAGCTATTGTGGTGCTACAGTGATGCCCTGGCTACAAAAAATATACACAAATGTAAGAAAACATGTTTGTTAGGTACAGACCCGAGCAAAAATCATAATTTTATTTAATTTTTTTCTGTGAAAATGAAATTATGATGCAATCCCACTAAAATTGTGAATCATATCTTCATCAGATCTATCAAAATAATTGCAGTATAATTTCTTTTAACATATTGTTCAGTCCTATCATAATTCCACTAGTCACGTATACTATTTATAACTTACAGTTGCAAAAATGTTGAAATATGTGGAAGTCTAGTTGTGGTGCCTGGGTGCTGTGTCTCATTAACCTGAGCAGGGTCTGTTTATCTGTCTCCCACTAGCTTGCAGTCTGTGTTGCATCAATACTGAGACCTAATGACAGCTCGCACTACCGCTCTCAAGCAGTAGTGTGGCATTCAGTCTGGCGCTATATAGTGCTGTGACAGATGATGGCAGTGAGCATTCCCCAGTGCCATAGGAACAGAAGGTTAACCAGATGTTTTAATCTAACATATTTATGCAAAATATGATGCAAATATTAATTGAGATTTCATAGGCTGAACCAGAATGTGCTTATCTGGTATCTATTAGTGAGTGTATATAAGCTAGTATAAGCTAATATGCGCTGGTCTGTGTCCCAGTTCCTGCAGGTACAGGCCTAGATGCTGCTTGTATTGATTTGGTATCCTCGCCCAATTGGCATCATTATCATGATGGTAATTAGATGTTCAAGGATTTATCCTACAAACGCAGTCCTGTGGGATGAGCTCAGTCTTCTGCAGTGAAGACGGCGACTGGAGTCATAAATTGACATGTAGAGACACCACACAATAGGGCCTGATTGTAAACAAGGTTGAATGGAGGAGAATTATTAGCCATCTTGCACGGCGTCCACTTACTTCTGTTTGTCATTTGGCTGGAGGCTGATGTCGGCATGCCTCAGTGAGTAAAAATAGGTGCAGATTAGGTTTGAGATGCGGAGACAACAGGCATTGTATAAAGTGCATACCTCCGCTGAGTGGAGTGTATCAGTTAATCCCCAGTGTCACCGATTTCATAGCAAACGTAATGAAAGGCTTTTTCAGTGATGCACACTATAATGAGGCGAGTATTAAACAACCTGTGCTTCAAAGGATAGCTTACCGCCTCTTGGTTGAGCTTCCGTGGGTTAGAGAAATGTATCCAGGCTGGTGAGGACAGTTTTGAAAGCTTGCGAGAGGCTCAAACACTCATCTCACAAAGGGATAAACTAGAATGAGTGCCCTTTGATTGTTGATAGTGCGGCTTAGCGTGTGGTATTGATACAGAAGGAGCAGTGTGAATGAGGAAGGCGAGGTTGATCAGAGCGTGAGACTTTGTGTGACCGCTGTGTTTCAGATGAGCAGCGACTGAGCGTGAGGAAGTGTGCTGCTGAGCTGCCTTAGAGGATGCTC
>OMKZ01055687.1:0-10984 GCA_900302535.1 Neoniphon sammara
AGAGGGCGAGGAAGGGGGCAGAGAGGCCGAGGTAGCCGTGCAGCCAGGGCCAGGCGAGGGAGAGGTGCCAGCGGGCCGACTGGAGCAGAAGCTTCGCTGGAGGACGACGAGGAAAGATTTGAAGCTCTCCAAAGGAGCCGGAGAGAAGTAACGGAGGTAACGTTATGTATCCAGAAAATTATTTTGTTGTATACCTACGTGGTCTGTGTGATATGAATAATCCTAATTCAACACGTAGGATGGCGCTATGCCCGTGGCTGTTATATCGTTAGCTAAAGCTATCTCACAATAAACTACATGTGTGTAGGATGAATTACCTGTCCAGCAGAAAACAAGCAACTTGAGCGTCACTTTGAGAACATTTGTCCTCCATCAGTGATTTCCATCGTGTAAATGCTGTGCCGATGTTGACTCGTGTTTTTGGCGTCTCCTGTCACGCTTGCGTTTACTCTCGTCGCGTTTCCGCTTCTTAGATGACGAGGATTCACTGTCTGCGGCTTTTTGTTGTGGTACAGAGTCTGTATGATCCTCCATTAGACAGTCTGCCAGTAATAACTCGCGTCTGTCGTCCTCTTCAACTTCCGTGTTTACGCTGCGGCGTCTACGTAAGAGCGCTATGGGTGTCTGAAGAGTCGCTGTTAGTGTAGTTTGTCCGCTCTGCGCTGCCATAGTCAACATGGCTGGGCAAGATGTCGGCCTCCATAAAAGGTGACACGCTCCTATGTAACTATAAATGGCGATTTCTAAGGTAACGCAAACATAAAGATTATGAGTTTTAGTTGATTGATAAATAACATACTGAGGAATAATAAATTCCATTTCTGTCCATAAATCCCCAATAAATATTACACACTGTAGCTTTAATAAATGAATTATTGAATTCAGTTGAAAATTTTGCAGCAGATTAAAGATACAACATTGTATCAGTTGCTTCTGTGAATAGATAGCTGTCTGGAGAGACATTTCAAACTGAATACATTTGTGATTAGAGAGAAATTGCACTTTGTTGAGAGAATTAAAAATCAAGCCTGTAGTGAAAACCAGATCAAAGGTTATTATGTCATTATCATTACATCATTACATTGTACAAAATCAAATGTTGCCAAAACAAAACCATTTAAAAGGTTATAAATGTTGATATTAAAATCACTCACCGTGATCATCATAGTTAAGATGAAAAGAGAAAACAAAATTAGCTAATTCAGATATGAAGTTACTGTTTGGTTTAGGGGACGATAAGCAACAATGTAGAAAACTGGACTAATGCAAATCAACACTTGGCATTAAATATGTAAAACCTCATACGATTGTTACATTGGTACAATTAAATAAAATCCACAGCAGGGCCCAGACCCCAGCCGTTGAGCCTTCATGAGTTTGAAACTTAATTATTTAAAGAACAGTTTCTGTGAGGAATAGAAAGTACAATTTAATTGGATATAAGTAAACCATTTAAAATGAAAGTCTTACTGGATATTGATCTAGTATATAGTAAGGCTATTTTAGCAAGTGGAACACGTTATGTGGCACAGGATGATTAGCATTTCAAGTCATAACCACAATTAAGTTAAGAATCTTACCAACTGATGAGACTAACACATGGACAATTATTTGCCGTCGCAAGAATTTCAGAAACAATTGTGTATTGAAACATACTCAAGTAAGAGTTGCAGGACTTCAGCATGAGTTTGATGATGTCTTGCACGTGAATGCCTTTGATTCCTTTAAAAACAGGTGAGTCTGGCTGAAGATCTAGGACCTTTTGTGAACCCTGAGAAACTCTCAACAAGAGGGATATCCATTGACCTGCAGTAGCCTTTAACTCACATGTGTGATGGATGGATGGATGGATCCATTTCACATTACCCAAACAGGAAGGGAAACGTAACAGGCTGAACTGCTAGTCATCTTACTCGCTGGTCAGCAGTCAAAACAGTTGTACAGTGTAATCCAGGTACCAGTGGAGGCTACTGTTTTTAGACATTGGTTATCTATCAAACCAGGATGCTAGACAGACGGCCAGATGGCTGTTCTCTTATGCCCTTGCCTGCCCTGTCTCTCACAGGCATCGTCTTTCTATCGTCTGACAGAAATTTCCTAGTTCTTCAATTCTTTGGGCTGAAGCATAAGGGACATCGGACATTTAAGGTCACAGCACCTACACTGTTAAACAGCCACCGCCTTTAAATCTGACCTGCCCATTCATTGCAAATTGCAAATTTATTCCTCTCTGCCTTTGAGTCTGCATGACATGCCTTGTGTGTGCAGTGTTTGTGTGTTGCAGTTGTGTATCGTGCACAGTGTTTCAGCACTTATGGTATACAGAAGTTGTTTGTACAATTGGTTGTATCACTTCTGTTTTAAATCAAATTCAAAATACTTGTACAGCATGTTAGTCCACACCAGTTGGGTAACATTTAACAATAATAATAATAATAATAATGACATTAATAATAATACTGTTCCTCACTGAATGATTCATAAGGTATTAATAGCTAAGAATATAATACTTCATAGAATAAATAGTTAACAACAAACATTTAATGATTCCTACATTTGTGAAACACAAATGCTTTCAAAAATGGTTAGAAACATGTGTAAACTATTTGTAAACAAATTCATAACTTAGTTGATTTAATTAAGTTGATTATTAAAAAATATAAATATATACAAATGATAATAGTTTTATTTATAAATGTTTAAGTACTTCTAGGTTATAACGGAATTTGACCTGAACATTAGTTTTTGAGTTCATTTGAGTCATTTGAGTTTTTAAACCATGTAATGACCTCTAAATAATTTGTTAAAGAACATTATTATGAAGCATTAGCTAACATCCTGTGTCCTAGGGCGTTCCTCAGGTCTGTTCTCCGCCCACTGCTCTTGGTCATATCATCCATCAGCATAGCTTATATTTCTGTTTTTAAACTGATTACACAATGATCCACATTATGCATCAGAGCTAACTACTGTTATTGTACCTGTCAGCTAGCACCTCATTAATATAAGCAACATTAATCTACATTCACATCAGACCACCCTACACCTCCCTGCTCTCTTTCTATTACCTGGATTTGTTCTTTGGTATGATCACACTCTATATGTAGCTGGAAACATGCATGAAAGCATATATGAGCTGCAGAGTTTTCTACTTAAAGTTTCACTCTATGCAAAGTTACTATATAATCACAGACCTCACAGCAATGAAATATTTTTCAGTGTTTTTGTAAGTGTACTGATAACCATATTACCAAAGGTTTATGAACAAATTCAGTGGCAAATCTATTAAAACCCATTAAACTGATAAAACTGGTACAAAGCCAGCGCTGATGATAACAGTAAATGGTGCATTTGCTGTTGGACTGGCCCTGTGAAGAGAACGCATGTTCAGATACACACTCAATCAATGTGCTATCTCTAAAAGATTTAAAATGTAAACAGTGACACTCCATAACATGCAACTGCTCTGCGACACCAAACTAAACCTCCTAAATGTGTTTTCCCCCTGGCAAGGATGGAACCGCCCCATTGTGCTGCAGAGCAGCAGTGTGCCCATGCATTTTGTATACTCAATTTTCAAGTGACTGGCATTCATTGTCAGCTACAGCTTGGATATGCAAACAACACTAGACTGTATATTTCATGAATCCCACACTGATTTTGCAAAGACAATTGACAAAACTTAAAAAAAAAATATATATAATAATAATAAATAAATAAATAAAGAGAAACATTTTGGAATGAGGCCCACTGAGTGTCTCATGGACAGTGATATTTGGATGCCTGAGAACCCCCTCAAGTTGAACAGTGGTAACATAGAGACTGTCTTAAGGGCTCCCAGACACTCAACAAAGTTTCCCTCATCTCACAGTCTGTCCCTGCCAGCAACACATTGCCCACTGCTGTGGTAAAGCCATCCTGGAATCTACCCTCTCATCGGACACACACATCAAACACATCACCGAAACAGCTTTCTTTCACATCAGAAATATCTGCACACTCACATTTGTTCGGCTGTACTACTGCAATGCTGTTCTCCTTGAGTATCAGGACATACACCATCCCCATCTCCATCTCACCATCACTCCCACCCTCTAGCACTTACACAGTCACATTCAGTGTCTAACCCTCCTGCTAATCTTCAGATCGCTCCATGGTCTTGACCTCTTCATATCTCACTCACCTCCTCCATCCCTACACACCATCTCACACCGATGTTCCTCCTACACTCTTCTCCTCTCTGACTCCTCTGTTGAACTGACAGAGAATTTCTGGTCCCAAGCTGCGGAAATCTTTGTCCATGGCCTTCATGTCACCACCTCTGCTTGTCATAAAGTTTTCTTTTCAATACTGTATTCACCTGTTTTCTTAAAACAGCTACAAGGAGTTTTTAACTGGTTATGAAACAGTCTCAGTTTAATCCTGATGCCTCTGTATGACCTACAGAACCAAACCAGACCATCAGAGAGAAAAATGTCTATTTCTGTATAGTTATTCTAAATGCCTGTCACCGGGTCAAATTCCCCACCCAATCAGCTAAAACGATTTACGGCGCGCAGACAGGAAGAGCCGGTGTTTACGTGACATGTAGCATTGTAGCATGAATTGTAGCTGTATCAGATAAACAGAAGGTTATCTTCTGATTGGCTGACGGCGGTTCGGTTCTAAAGCTCAATAAACCGGTCCAGTCCTCCACACAGAACCGGTCCAGTCCTCCACACAGAACCGGTCCAGTCCTCCACACAGCCCTGCAGGAAGCTGCTGCACTGCTGCAGCCTGACATGTGACCTCGCTGTGTGAACGCTACTGAAACACAGCTGACTTTGTTTCACCATCGTCACATTACAGTTATTAATCTGACACAGACACAAACAGATCCATGACCTCATCGCTCTGCAGCCTGCAGACAGCTGGACTTAAAGAAGAAAAACAAATGCACGTGCCAGCAAAGATCTTTAGGACAGGAGGCGGTGGTGCTCATGGGAAATGCAGTCTTCATTCCCAGGAAACACTATTGCTTTTGTCCACAGGGGCGCTAAAATCAACACAGACTGAGAGTTCCTTGTAGTTGCTTTAAACTTCATGCCTTGATTGTTTTCCTGCTTTTGTTTTCTCTATTTTGCTCAAATTATTATATATTATTATTTATCTATTATTAATATTATTTAATGTTTTTAAATTTGGTGTGGGTAACTGCACAGTGTCCATAGGTATCACAAAATGAATTTACAATAAAATTTGTTATTCTTATCATTATTATTATTGTGAAATTAATCATGAAATGAGAGGAAATAGGTGAACAAGCCTTTCAACACCAAAATTATAATCACATTAGGTTTTCTAAAGGCAACTCTTTCCTTAAAGGCACTTTCCCTTCAGAAGTACAGTCTCTGTTGTCCTGCCTGACTGTTCAGCTGTCTGTCCATCTCACTGTGTGTTTAGATGAGCTAAAGCTGAAAAAAACAGAGCTGACTAACCCTACCTTTAATCTGTCTGTCTGTCTGTCTGTCTGTCTGTCTGTCTATATGGATGAGCTAAAGCTAAAAAAACAGAGCTGACTAACCCTACCCCTAACCTGTGTGTCTGTCTGTCTAGATGGATGAGATAAAGCTAAAGGACAGAGCTGTCAGTGTATTGGACAAAGCCTTGGGGCTGCAGGCTGGCCACGCCCACCGCCTCCAGCTGCAGACTCAGGCTGCCGAGCAGCAAATCGCAGCCTTGAGAGACGCACAGAGGGCGGGGCTAAACCACCCTGGTCATGCCCCTAACACCACCCTTAACACAGCTTCTCACATTGTAAGACCCTCCTCTTCCTCATCTTTCAAACTACACCCCTAACATGACTTTTCATGGTGGTTGTGTCCAAAGTCATACATCGTACATTCGTAGGTATGTACGATGTACTACATACAGTCCAGTACAGAGAGTGCAGTATGCATGGTGTAGTATGTCCAGTATACTTGGACACTTTGTGCATCACAGTGAACATGATGGGAGCCTGAAAGATGCATCACAGCTGAAACAGAGAGTAGTCATTAAAAGGAGTATTTCATTAGAACTGAAAATACTTTAAGTGAGGAAAAAAAATATTTTGTTTGGAAAACCTCTACAACTGGGTTGTTTCCATGGAAATAAAATGGTGCAAGGAACTATAGGACATAAATGACCATAAAGTTACCATGGGATCTGTACATCAAATTTCAGAAGACATAGTATTCATCCAGGCTTGTTGCACATACTACATTTGCATACTGACCTCTCACACACTAAAACATGCATCTAAACAAGCAAGCATGTTGTATGAAGAATTTGGACACAACAATGAGACCCTCCTCCTCCTCCTCCTCCTCCTCCTCACTCCACCTCTCACAGTCTCTAATATTAGAATGAATGCTTTTTGTTTGAATGGACCGCACCATTTTATATTAATTTGATCCATTTAAATTAGAAACATCTCTTTTCTCTCTTGTACCGCTCTTCCATTTTGTAGGGTCAGTTAGGTGTATTATTAGTTGTCTCCTATTAGCATATATTTCACTAATAAAACAATTTTGTACAAAATTTTTACAAATTTTACACAATCGCTTAGAATTACAGAAGCTAATTTTCACATTTACACAATTCCTTTAGGATGAGTGATTTTCTGCTAAAAAGTAGTCAAGTGTGCATGAATATAAAGTCAAAAGGGCTCTGGAGGCTGTGATGCAATATGACTGCATGTAAGCATGTATATCTGTATGGCTATATATCTATGAATATATAGTATGCTTGTAGAGTGATAATCTATGTGTGTATGTATATATATATGAATGTATGTGTGTATGTATGTATGTATGTATGTATGTATGCACATGTGTATGTATTACGGTGCCATGACAAGTTTTCACCCATTAGATGTAATATGTTTCATTTGTAGTGCTGGAAACCTGTTGTTGTTCTCCTCCTCATTTTACTTTTCTTTCTTTTTCCTTTTGTTGTTGTTGTTATTGTTGTTGTTGTTGTTGTTGTTCATCTTCTTCTTCTTCTTCTTCTTCTTCTTCTATAAAATTATCTGGAGCTCAGAAACCATAAGACCCAAAGTAACCATACATGGCAGACACATTTGAAATTTGAGCCACTTGGTAACTGAAATGACAGTCAGACGTGAGGCTGTAACTTTATATTGTGGCACATAACGTCTGAACTGTGGCCAGCAGAAAAATGCTAATCTGTGAAAGACAGTTCTAAGTGTAGCTGCATTTAAAGCAACTAAGATCTCGGGATTTGATTTTATTGAGCTAAATCTGGTACAAAGCATCTCTTCTCCCTGAATTTGATGTATTTGTACATGATGAAATAAACATAATAAAATAACGTGTTTTACTTGTCATAAATGCACGCCGTATCCCTGAAGTAAATCAGCTTTGGAGATGCTGAAAGGTGTTTGCTCCTCCTTTCAGTTCGTGGCTTCTCTCTGCTGCGATGCACTGAGCCTCAGCACAGCCGATATCTCTGCATGGACACATGTGGGTGAAACTGGTGTCAGCATTCTTGCCTGATGCAGGGTAAAATAAACCAAAAAAGCAAATTTAAGTGTGATTCAGTATAAATTCTGATTGTCTAAAAGCAGTGTGCTGAGATTTGTCTTGAACGATGATCTGGACAGCAGATTGAAATTAGCAGATTGCAATATATTAATTGTGCATTGTCCCTGATAAATCAACTTACGTCAATGACTCCCTCTGAAAGAGAATGTCAAACTGAAACATTGCTAGGAATTTTTACATTTTTTATTTAAGATGTCCCTGAGAGTATTCTCGTGTTTGTTTGGGAATGAAATCACAGGCTTTTTAGAGTCTCCAGCAAAAGTTCAGTCTCCAGTACAAGTTTTGGTCAGTGAAGTTATCATCATACATCAGGGAACAGACTTTGGAGAGCTGAGAGACTGTGGGCCGTTGTTCCAACCAAAACTAAACTAAGTGACTTCACTGATTAGCACTAATTCAGCCAAACAGGAGGTTCCAGTAAGTGAAATCACTTGGTGTTGAATTTTGTTGGAATAACACCCTGCAGTCTCTCACATCTGCTGAACACAAAAAATCATCTAGGAAGTCACAATCAACCTTGGAGCAACAGCAAAGTATTTGCAGGCCTTTCTGACTTTGGTTTGGTTAAAGTTTATGACTGAAACTGGAGAAATGTGATTCATAACATAATAGCAAGGCAGAAAGCATCTCTTTCTAAGAAAAACATACGTGTTTCTCTCAAGTTTGTCACAAAGCACCTTATGATGTTCAAGACAAATGAGACCAAATACTACCATTTGACCAAATACTACTGTCCACAACAAGACATTTCAGAAAACAATGTGTATTCACTGTCCATTCAGGTGGCACAAGAGTGTGTGAGAAACTGGATGCAGTGTGTATTCAAGGGAACTGTGGCTGTGCTGACAGGTTGACTTCTGCATTCCATTTTTAGATCTGTAGGTCTCTACAACAAGCTGCAATACAATTCTGTACAGAGTGTATTGTACAAGTTTCCACATGTACCCAGTGACCTACAGGTGTGTGTGTGTGTGTGTGTGTGTGTGTGTGTGTGTGTGTGTGTGTGTGTGTGTGTGTGTGTGTCGCAGGTTCAAGAGGATAGAGATACTCGCAGGTTTCAGTTGAAAATTGCTGAGCTCAGCGCTGTCGTCAGGAAGCTGGAGGATCGAAACGCACTGCTGTCTGAGGAACGCAACGAACTGGTAACACACACAAGGCTGCAGTAATAAACATGTTATTACTCTGGTAACACACACAATGAGGCTGCAGTAATAAACGTATTGTGCTGCAGGGATTGCATGACACAGCAGCTGTATTTGTTTTTGATTTCATTCTGTGTTTTGAGGATAAACATTTCTTTAATTAAGATTCACCATGCAAAGGTTAATAATATTGATGAATGTTTCTATCTGCTGATTCCTTAAAAAACTGCGACTTCACATAGTTCAGATGTTCTGACAGAATGAGAGCAACGATACACTTTGAGAAAGTGAATAATTTAACAGTTGATTTATGAAATCTCTTGGCCTCTAGAGTAAATGCTTACAGGTGAAAATCCACACAGTCAACTGTCACCTGCTGCCTGAAGAGTTTGACTGTTGAAGCAGGAAATTTTATTTGCAAGGACTTGTGGATGTGCGATGCCCTGGTTGTAGCTGGATTACAAACTGGTGTAGTTTCTACAGGTTAGCGTGGAGCTCAGCTGCCTGGCCTCACGTGAGCAGGGGTGTAGATGATATGAACTTTGAAGGTCCACAGGGTTCTTCTTCTCTTCTGCATGTTTCAGGCTGTGATCTCAGTGTGAAGATCTGCAGCTATGCAGACGACTCCACTTTATAATCTGGAGACAGGCAGCTCCTCCCTTCATCCTCTGTCCGACGTTTACTCGTTTTTCAAAACATAAATGACATTCAACTGTACCGAGTTTACTGCTGCTGTAACTTGTGCTTTCTTTCTGCCTGTCTGTCTGCCTGTCTGTCTCTCTGTCTGTCTCTCTGTCTGTCTGTCTGTCTAGTTGAAAAGACTGAGGGAGGCGGAGAGTCAGTTCCTTCCTCTTCTGGACAAGAATAAACGTTTGAGCAGGAAGAACGAAGAGTTGGCTCTTGCTTTGCGTCGCCTTGACAACAAGCTACGCTTTGTCACCCAGGAGAACCTGGAGATGGTAACTATGGTAACCTGACCTTATACTCTACCCTTAGCTCCTCCCCTTACAACACACTGGTTGTCATAGTTACTTGAGTGATGTGAGACATCGCTGTAGAATACAGCAGTCGTTGTAGAGTGATGGGAACAGCGTTTGAGGACACTGAATGCCCTGATTGCGTTTCTTTGTTTTTACTCAACCTGCTATGGTAGGCCTACATCCTTGGTATGAGACATTATGACATCACAACTATTTAACATAACCACTCTCAAAGTGGTTTGGTAAAAATAGCCACAGTCAACTAACTTCATTTATTTGTTCATTTATGTAGTTTTTTTTTTCTCTCTCGCTGCTTCCTATTGTTTCTTTTGGTAAATCACATTGTGACTGCTGTTTTGAAAAGTGCTATAAAAATAAAGTTTACTTACTTTAAGAATCTTGAAGACTCCAACACCACCTGAACAACAAAGACAGCAAAGATTTTGGGAACTGCAGCCATGTTACCAGTTTCCACGGTTACAGCAGTGTTTATTATGGTGTGTTTTCAGAGGAGACCCAGCTCTTTGAATGATCTGGACCGCAGCCATTCTACCAGTTACCATGGTTACAGCCAGGACGAAAGGGAGATGGAATTTCTACGTCTTCAAGTTCTAGAACAACAACATATAATAGACGACTTGTCAAAGGTAAAGCAAACACGTCTGCTGCTTCTACTGTTATGAGTACAAACAGCAAGGTTCAGTACTGTGCTACTACAGTACTACTGCAGTACTACTACAGTGCTACTATAGTACTACAACAGTGCTACTACAGTACTACTGCAGTACTACTACAGTACTACAACAGTGCTACTACAGTACCACAGCAGTGCTACTACAGTGCTACTACAGTACTACTGCAGTACTACTACAGTGCTACTACAGTACTACAACAGTGCTACTACAGTACTACTGCAGTACTACTACAGTACTACAACAGTGCTACTGCAGTACCACAGCAGTGCTACTACAGTGCTACTGCAGTACTACTACAGTGCTACTTCAGTGCTACTACAGTACTACAACAGTGCTACTACAGTACTACTGCAGTGCTACCGCAGTACTACGGCAGTGCTATTACAGTACTGTTGCAGTGCTACTACAGTGCTACTGCAGTGCTATTACAGTACTATTACAGTACTACTGCAGTGCTACTACAGTACTACTGCAGTACTACTATAGTGCTACTACAGTGCTACCGCAGTACTACTGCAGTGCTACCACAGTACTACTGCAGTACTACTACAGTGCTACTACAGTGCTTCTACCACTACCTC
>OMKZ01055688.1:0-15048 GCA_900302535.1 Neoniphon sammara
GTGATGTCAGCTGAAATGCTGTGGGAGGGCAAACAGTTCGCAGAAGTCCGGAGCCAGTGGACTGAAGAGGGTGACGTGTTGGGAGGTTCCAGTATGCGGTGCCGCATCATCCAAGTCTCTGGGTTCCTGTATTGACCGAGACTTTCTTTGAACAAGTGGACTCAATTATTGTAATGCCCTTTTTACCGGCATTCCAATAAATAAATAAATAAAAGACCATTGGAAGGCTGCAGCCAATCCAGAATGCAGCTGTACGTGTTCTGACGAAGATGAAAAAACACAAATCTGACCACATCATCCTGCTTTCATTGCCAGCCAGTTAATTTCAGAATAGAGTTTAAGATTCTTCTCTTCATTTATAAAGCTCCACACAGTCTAGCTCCACAGTAAATGTTATAAATGATTACTATGAACCAAGCAGATAACTTAGCTCACCTGGCTTTTACATTAATTGTTGTATTTTCAGTAATTAGTTGTTAATGTTATCCCGATTGATTTTTTTTATCCATCATTTGTGCATTTCTGTGTCTTTATAAAGTTTGCATGAAATTGTGCCACATAAAAAAGTGACTTCACTTTTAACCTAGACTCACAGTTACAGTTAACCCACTGTAAAAGCGTTACAGTTGGATCAGCTGACGTGAGACGATCAGGAAAAACTGAGCCAAGTCGATGGAAGGTGGAGATTGCTGAAGGAATGTATGAAGTCAACAGTATTAAGGGAACTTTTAGATTTATTAAAATCATGTGTGTGGCAAGATACAAAAACGTTTTCATCAACAAAGTCATACGCTGTTTCATTGTGTGACTTTTAAAGCACACACACAAAGTGAGGCAGCACGTCTTCATGTTTTGACAGAACTGTTTAAAGGCCCCTTTATAGAGAGTGAAGCTGCTTTATAAAAATATGATACTAGTGTGTGTTTGTGTGTGTGAGGGAGAGAGAGAGCCTGTGTGTGTGTGTGTGTGTGTGTGTGTGTGTGTGTGTGTGTGCCAATGTTTCCAATCGGAAAATCTGCAAGATGGGCTGCGTTATATATTTCATGAGTCTTGGGGTTTCCTTTTATACCATACCACTCCAAGACACGCACATACCTACTACATATAGCTGCTTACAACACACACACACACACACACACACACACACATACACACACACACAGACATGAGAGTGTGAAGGGCCTCCTTAAAAAAGAAGAAAAGAGGTGGACAGTCTACCTCACTAAGACTGATCCATCACATAATTCACAGCATGGTCAGGGTTTCACACGCAAAACCAGCACGTGTCATTATTTAACCTAGATATTAATCCCAAAATCTTGGCAATCTCTGACACTACAATTAATGTTTAGAGCAGGAAAGTAAAGTAAGCAGAGAATGGCCACAGGTTTTGAGGGAAATATGCACTGATCAACATCTTCTATCAGTCTGTAAGAGTTGAAGACTGCAGGAAGCTTCATCAATGATTTACTTTATCAAACAAGTTATTATTTATTTGAACAAATCATTGCCAATAATTGAGATGTGATCCCCCCTGTTTTTCTGCAGGTACAGTGTTCTTGGTAAACTGTTTGGTGTCGGTGCCGTGAGCCTTGCTGACAGACACTATTCACTGTTGATGTACAGCAGTTAGAGGAGAGTTGATCCTTTTATTTTACCTTTGTATTCTGCTGGATGATGATATATTGATCCTCCCACTGAATATGTAGTATATCACAATAAACTGTGATTAGTATTCACGTCTCTTCCCCCAGATTATAATGCTCACATTCATCATGACAGATACAATAGGTCTCCCTGCTCAAAGGACAATTCCAGTCTAATTTTGAGTTACAGCCTGTTGACTTTGTGTCTGCGAGCAGTTTACATTACCTCCCATCATTTTTACATGCATGCCATATCTAATTAGATGTTTTAACTTTTTCTCGCTTTTTTGTCATTTTAAATTTATAAAAATCTCGGTGCCAAATCTAGCATGAATTTTAGTACCGTCTCTACTAACAGTTCTGCCATAAATAAAAAAAAAAATCCTAGATGTGACAATAACATTTGTAAGGCAACGTGGTAAAGGTGGCACAACGTGGTATATTTTCTGGCACACATTTATTTCAGTCACCTTCGAGTACAATAACATAACCATAAAACAAAAAGATTTTTCCACAAAACAATTAAGGCAGCATGCTTAATGTGATGGATCACCTTACTCAGGCATTTTGTTAATTCTGTCCAAGTTCTTTTTCATGCCAGACGAAAATGAATGGCGGCGATTGGCTTCTACAGAAGGTAGGAAAACAAAGACATGACATCCATAACTACAGCAGACAGCGTGCGGACACCACTAAGAATTATAGAAATGACAACTTAAACGATTAGCACAAATTATAAAAAAAAGGTTGACATTGTCCTTTAAAAACACAGTTCCTAGAAATATGAATTATTTAGTGTTTGCTATGGGCCATGAGTGCCAATTCTCCAAACACACACACACATACAAAGAGAGAGAGAGAGAGAGAGAGAGAGAGAGAGAGATAGAATGCCTCCGGTAGTTGTCATAACAGACCACCCCTGATGGAGTGATGTCTCATTAATAGACAGCTTAAAGCAAAAGCATGGCGTTACCTCTCCCAGTTTCACAGGGCCATGGTGACAGCTCTGCTTTTATCAGAAAGCATTCCTCACAATTTCAGATTGGCATTTAAAAGCATGAGAGTCTCTCTGTCTCCCATGTTCCAAAAGATCTGTGGCTTTGAAATCTTCCCACTGGATGTGGACCAGGGCAGTAGCTGTCTATAACAACATGACCAAAAGTAATATTAAGATATAAAATAAGATTTCTTTAGTATTTATTAGAGTCTAATTTCTAAGTGTCGTATGGTACTATAGGGAACACTGATTGGTGCAGTTAGCCTAAAGTTGTTTAGTGAGAACATTTTCAACAGCTAACTAGCAGCAGTGTTGGACAAAACAACATCAAACATCCAGCAAAGGAGTGGATTGCCTTGAAACTTGGGTTGAAGCTATTATTATTGTTACTATTATCATTATTATTATTATTATTATTATTATTATTATTCTTATTATTATTATTATTATTATTATTATTATTATTATTATTATTATTATTATTATTATTGTTGTTATTATTATTGCAATATGTCCTAGATTTTCCACACTTGTTCTGCAATGTGCACGCAATCACTGCAGTAGCAAGGCAATGCTGCCTTCAAATGCTCTCAGAAATATTGTGATTAGTAGTCGATCATAATTCAACAACCCAATAATGAGTTAAATATAAGTGGCAAAGTCAAATTTAACATGATAGCCAAGATGCCAAGACATGACATTCTCAGTCTTTAACTTTTAGCTGCCATGCACAATGTATTTTGCAAGAAAACTTTCACAAAACTCACAAGTACGAGCTGACAAGGAGAACACAAAGGCAGCAAGTCTCTTCCTTCAGACTGCTGTAGAAAAAAACAGAGCTCTGTTGATGGGTAAAATCTAGGAGATGATAAGATAAATATTGGATTTTTGGTTGTGCAGTACAACCATTACACTTCAGAACCTCTGAATTAATCTCTTTTCAGTCACTTTATTATAATCTTTTTGGCATTTTAAGTTCACAGTGTTTGGGAAATGAGCATCAAAAAACATTTTTTTATCATTATTATGAAATCAAGGCATTTTGTTAGATTCCAGTATCACTTTCTGTAAAAACTGATGACTTCCATTAACTACTTACAAGATGTGTTGATATTCTTTCTAGTTAAGTTTCAAACAAATGCTCAAGTGACTGTTGAAGGCACTTACCTTCACTGTATCACTGAAATGTTGACAGTGCCTTTGAATTTACTCAGAGCAACATGTGTAATTTTATTAAAAAACAGCAAAGCTGACTGACATGAAACCTGTTGTCTCCCTTACATTTTGACTTTCCAACAACAGGAAATGAACTACAACATGAGCTTACTTAACATTTTGTTTTCCCATACAAAAGCAGAATTCCTCGAATGGGAAATTGCACCAGTTTATTGTTTGGAACGTCAGTCAGCTTTATGTGATACTGGCAAAAGCACAATGCTTCCTTCAAACTTCTCTGTTAATCCCCTTGTTCTTCTTCTCTCTTCCAAGCAGCTTGATTTTGTTTTTTTAGACATGATGGATGGATGGATGGTTCAGACTCAAAGTTACAAATTGAACAAATTGAGAGGGGAATGCACTTTATCCTCATAACAATTTGTTTCATGCCATTGCACAGTAGTGCAATTATCGTTGTTGTAATTACTAATTAGGTATGAGGGATCCGCAATTGTTGATTGTTATTTGTTATCTAATGCACTAAGTGAAGAGATGGAAAGTATAGATAAGAACGCTATAGTTGGACAAAATTTTCTGATCTTTGCTAATATGCAATAAGCTGACCCATTAAAATGACTCATTATCCACAGTTATGCATCTGAAATTAATGTTTGTCTTCATTTGAGCCCCAGCACATCCTTGTCAGAATCACATACCTGTGAGGTTCACTGATGTTAAGCATCTCCAGATGGGGGATGAACTGACCAATCACCAGCAAGAGATGTAGATTTGTAGATTTGTACTGGAGTGTTGTACGCACTGTGAAGAAGAGGAGCTGTGAGATAGAAAAAAGAGAGACGTGTAGAGGGGAGGGGCAGCCGCAAACCAAAAGTGGGGAAAGAAGAGAGGTGCTTTGATTGACAGTTGTCTGGCCCGGTGCCTGCTGAGGTTGTTCCCCCCGCCGACTGCTATTATCTACAGAAGGACTTCCCCATCGCCTTGGCAGGGACTGTGTCACCCCTCTCCCCTGGAGGATGCTATCCCATTTGGGAGGAGATGAATAGGGGTCCCCTCACTCCGTATGAGGTCTCTGTGGACAGAATCTTTACAGAGAGAGCACAGTGGAGTAAACAGGCTTTATGTCAACACTCTAGCATTTCTGACATCTCCTTAAACACTGCGCTTCACAGCCACTGCTGGCCCTGCTGTAGCTGGGCCTGAAGCTGCTGATTAGGGGAACTTGGTTCTGATCAGTGTGCAGGAACATATCAGAAGGGTGAAATCACCTACACTCATTTCCTCTTCTCATTTTGTTATTTGAGTAAACAAAATTTACATTTGCCCCTATTTTTAAGCTAGTATACATTAGGTGTATATGATCTGTGTTGGCGAAGTTGACACATAATAGAAGAAATAAAGTACTATCTGTCTGGTGTAAGTTACATGAAAATAAAATATCTCCAAGGAAATTATGCCAAAATTAATATTCTGTATTTGAAGAATTCACTTGCAAAACTAGATAAATGCTATTCCTGAATAAATAAATAAATAAATAAATAAATAAATAATGAACTGACTGTATGTAATGTGTTACATAACATACTTTATGAATCCAAAATCTAAAATTTACTCACAAAGGCCAATATCGCCTATGCATCAGCCTACAAGTATGATTTTTTTTATCTATATTATCTGGAGAAAAAAGAAAAAAAACATGGTTTATAGAAATCAATAACATTGGAGATATGTTTTTTGCAAATGGACTCTTCATACAAATATATATACTAATTTATTTGTTTGGTAGTTGTTGGCCTTACAGTTACCACTGGCTGGTGTTTATCCACCTTTAATTCACTGGTACATCACTGCTAGCTTGAGTTCAGGGTCAGAATTACAAGAGTTGTTTGTGCATTAGTTAAAAATTACAGTTCTGACACCTTGGGATTAAAGCAAATAATTGTGAGAGGATGTGGGACTGTACGGTAGCAGAGCAGATGCCCTTAATGCCCTCGTTTGTCAACTGAATGAATGTTGCTGTATGCATTTCTCTTTGCTACGGTTCAGTAAATGCGTGGCTGCGTTTCAGTTATGATAACTAAAACCTTTTTGAGTGTCTTTGACATGAAAATGATGGAACAGTGTGTCATGACATTTGTCCTCCACTTTACTATTTAAAGTAGCATGTCTGAGGGTATTTGAGCTGCACAGTTCATTTCTAAAGGAATGCAGACAGCTCACAGACAACACACAGACAGCTGCACTATTGGCTGATTGGCATGTTCAATGTACTGTGTGTAATGGAAGTAAATCCTTCACATGGGCAGGTGTGTGTGTGAGGGAGAGAGAGGGAGAGCAAGAGAGAGAGAAAGTGTGTGTGTGCGTGTGTGTGAAAGAGAGAGAGGTGCGTGCAGGTGTCATGGGCAGGTTATTAAATTTTGTTCTTTTGACAACAGCCCTGTGGCGATGGGTGTGGGACACCTCTCAACTTGCTCTTAAATTTACATGTGTTGTTCTTTCTTACTCATGGATCAGCTGTGAACAGGCCACCAGGAGGGAGAGCCAAGCAGCTCGGGGCTCCAGTGGGTCACATGTGAGGGTCGACGCCTACAGTATGCAGTCCACTTCTAATAATATCACACATATGATTTTCCTCCATTGAAGAGCCATCTGGCTTAATGGCGAGGCTTTGATCTGCAGCATTGTGGCCTAATGTGTTTAGTGAGTGTGATAAATACAGAGGACAGTTTCCCCGGTGAGAAACTACAGCAATATATTGTACACCTTACATCCAACTGGACACCTGAACCCACAGTACATTTACCTACAATGTAATTCTGTCTTTTACTTTAAAGCCCCTTGCAGCCAGTAGCTGACCATACCTCCAAGGTGCATGCACACACACACTTGTACACATAGACACACACACACACACACACACACACCCCGATCTCCATTTCTTCACTCTCAATTTAACCCTGGTGTGTGATGGGGCCCATGGTTAGGCTCCTTGTGGGTGTTAATGGCCAATGGAGCAGATATCGTAATGAGTGATCAATCTAGTTGCTTGCCGTCACAGCAACACATTAGCCATTCATACAGATTCAGTCCACTCGCCCAAGCAGAAGATCCGGATGCATATTTAATGTTTATCTTTTACAGATCGCGTTAAAGGGGACATGTAAGTAAAAGTCTTTGAAAGGATGGACAAAGTCCATGTGAAGCCAGAGAGCCTGACTCTGCAGACTCAAACAAGCTCATCCTCGTCCAAACAGGTGATACAGCTCCTATTGTCAAAACAACGGGTTATTCTGCCTCACCGAATGTTGATGAAGTCATTATTATTACCTCTTAATAAAAACTGTTTTATGGTGAAAGCTAAGGTGCACTGGTTCAGTCAAAGGTGACCCCCAAAAAAATGAGGCAGGAAAGAGAGCTGATGTATATAATGTCAGGTTAGAAGTGCATGAGGGGAATCACAGCATTGAAGGAGAGAGGGAGAGAGAGGCAGAGTTGCTGAGAGTGGCCGCATTTAAGTACCTCAATCATGCACCTGTCACTCCGTTTCCTCACATAGACATCAGTGTTTACCAAAATGAGGGCTGACAGAAGACATCAGCGCTGGTTTGTGTGCAAACAGCTTGTGTGGACAGGGTTTATGGAGCCAGCCACTTCTCTTGCACTGATGTATTTTTTAGATTTTACAATCGTGCGAGATCCCATTTGATGCTATTCAGACTAGGAAAAGCTTACACCGGTCAGGAGGTAATCTGCTGAGAAAATCTTAGTACAAGACATTGTGCGTGTAATATATGTAACAGTAACTGGTATCGAAACCCCCTGCCATGACATACTGATAGGCTAATTGTCATCGTTATATCAGGCCAGTGAAATACACACCAAAACGCAAGCATCTTGGTTGGTTAAAATAACCCTGAGTACATTTGCCATGGAACCCCCATTCTGAAAGCTCAACAATTGCAGCATCATGCATCCCAAGTCACCCGAACAAAGTCTGAAAGCAGGTTTCAAGCAAGGATGGTTCCAATTCAACTGTGATAAATGAGCAGATAAGACAATCAGTGCACACCGTGACACAGTGCACTGTTAGCTGTCAGACCAGCACTCTACTGGAGAGTCCAGGTGCACCCACAGTCCTGTAGCCAAGGAAGGAGGGAAGAATAAGGGCACAAGGAGGCGTCTTGTAGCCTGTGTGTATAAATACCCAAACTATTAACAGCAGCTATTAGTTTGTGCTGTCTGAGACTCAGTGTGTCCTGTGTACTCTTCTGTCAACCCAAACCAGTGAGGCCTGTCCACATGGAGAAAGATCTATCTGGAGAGCTAAGGCCAGAATGCACTCAGGACTTGTGTCTAGGGATGCAGGATTGCTGTGCCACTCGAATCACAGTGTCCTCAAGCCAGGATGGGAAACGGGCCTGCAGTTGAGTGTCTGTCTGCTGAGAAACCTGAATGTAGTACAGGTGAGTTGGTGATTTGGCGGGATACCTATATATCATTTGAAAATGAGAGCATCAACTGTGCGTCTGATGGTTAGAGAGTGTATGCGTAGTGAAAGCTGATAGAAGTATTTCTAGCATATTGTTGTGGGAGATGTGCACATGTGTATGTGACTCACCGTCTCCAAAGGGTGCCAAGTCACAGCAGGGACTGCCCACCGTGCACTTCTCTGTTCTGCAGGATACAATAATGAGTCTAATTGTGTGTCACTCACTTGTACACATCATGCGTCTGCTATTGCCTTTCTTTCTTGCTCACTCTTATCACCGGAACAAGGGCTGCTCTGCACGCAACGCTCCCACACACCCTTACCACAAACACCCCATTCTCTAAGCTATATTAAAAAAACAAAAAAAGAAAAAAATAAGAGTTATATGCATGTTGGCCCAACTGATTTTGAGGCTAAAGCATGACAAAAATACTTTACTGTAGATGACGTTATCATTGTGATGAGTATGGGATTTTTTTTTTTTACTTGACTTTTGAGTCATGTACTGTATTTAATGTCCTTGTTTATGAACAAATGAAAAGTATTTTTACACTGTCTAGTGTACTTGCACTGCTCAGAATGAACTAATACACGGAAAAAATATTTTCAGCCAGCAAGGTCAGCTGGGGGTCAAGTTCAAAATTTTGTATTTAAACTACATTAATTGGTAAGTGATAATTACATCAGTAGATAGATGCTTTCCAATTACAGCAAGGAGATTTTGTGCGCATGTTGTATGTATAATAGATTTTTCTGAACAAATGCCTTTGACAGCTTTATTTTTTATGCAGCATCAAATGCAAACAGAGCAGCCATTACCCTCTGGCAGCTTGTGGGGGATGGAATATTTTATGTAGCATTGAATATTTTGTAGCATTGAAAGAGTGGAAGGAAGATGATCAACCTTTTGCAGGAGTCCCAGTATTCTTGTCTGGATGAAGGGTGTGGAGATTTTTGTGGAGTTGTGAAAGCCTCAGCATAGTGAGATATCAGCCGAAGAGGTTGGTATGACAATAGTGCCACCTAGAGGCTCTGGGGGAAGTAATGCAAGACTGCCTAACTGTGACTAAAACCTCTTTCACTCCTGCAACAGTACTCAAAAAAAGCCTAATTCCCTGCTGCAGCTTTCAATTTACAGTATTATAATACCACAAGACCACGTATGATTGTGTGTGCTCGTGTGTGGGTGTGTGTGCATGTGTGCCTTTGCATGCACGTTGTGTGTGCTCAGCTCCGTGTTGGTTGCTTATCAAAAGCCAGAGAAAAGGTATCTCTTGCTACAATATGGTTACATCAGGTGGGTCATCCACCGAATGCCATCTCTACTGAATCCCATCTGGCCTGCAGAAGTACGCCAGCACATTCTGACCTGCTCTCATTTGCTGATAGAGACGTGGGAGCTGACTATAAAGAAAGGAAGAGGCAGAGGACGAGGGAGAGGGCTCACCTGTGAACCAGAAAGGCCCTGTTCAGGTGGGACCTGTTTTGACCTGTTGCCATGGGGACCCTAATGTAAGAGGTGAGGGGGGAGTGGCCATCTGGTGTGTGTGTGTGTGTGTGTGTGTGTGTGTGTGTGTGTGTGTGTGTGTGTGTGTGTGTGTGTGTGTGTGTGTGTGTGTGTGTGTGTGTGTTCGTGCATGCGCATGTGCATGTGTATTCGTTTCGGAGCCATTACAGTGTCAGTGGGTTCCTGTAGCTGCCATTGCCAAAACATATGAAAACATAATACAGGGACATAAAGTCCATACCTAAAACTCACGACACACAACACAGCAAACACACAGGAGCACATCACATTTTTCTTTCCTTGTAGATCAACAAGCTTGTGATCTGAACCTAGCATAGTGAGTTGAACCCCTTACTATGAATTCTCCATTTGTATTCTTTATTTAGATGGGTGATACACAGTTAAAACATTTACTTTACTATGTGTGGAACCAGTTTAGTGTTTTGTACTGGAGCTGAAGGCTGCAGAATATGTAAGGAAGTAAAAGGGAAAGAAATGTGTGGTGAGTTTGCCTTGTTCAACATGTAACATATTTTATTTATTTATTTATTTATTTTTTGAGGCAGCGTCATACACAATTCTACTCAATATGGTGTATCATAGCAAATATTCTTTAGCCTCTTATTTGTGATGTCACTGGCATTTCGGTAAGTTATTATCTACTGATTAGGGCTGGATGATATGGAAAAATCAAATATCAAGATATCTTTGACCAAATAACTCAATATCAATATTGTGATAATATTGTAGAAAGAGATTTTTGATAACCAATCACTGGCAATGTGGTGTAATAAGTTCAGAAAACTGAATCCATTTACTGTAATGCAGCATTTAAAATCAAGAAAAGACAACACTTATGCCATGTCATGATATTACAATATCCAAAATCCCAGACGATATCTAGTCTCATATATCATAATATTGATATGGATATATCACAAAGGCCTACTACTGATTACTGTAATGTAGGGATCTACAACAGTAACAATACAGGCGGTTAATGTGTGTATGTGTGTGTTATCTTCACCAGCTCTAGGTTCTTCTAAATGTTTAACATGTTTTCATTGCCAATATTGACTTGCTTACAGCCAGACAGCAAACCTGAAAATAGTCTGACAATGACAATAATATGATCCTCTATTTTTTACAGCCATAGGTCAGCTGCTTCTATGATTGTAACAATGACAGTCAAAACAATATCACACACACTAATCGCAAAAATAACATACACCGACTCAGACAGGGAATGACCTTTGTTGCCTATATGAGGAACCGGTTGTCTGACAACACTCACCCCCTTAAACACACACATGCACACACACACACGGACACACACCTACCTCTTGAGAGTATCTGAAAATCTAATTGGGATTTAAATTGGTGAGAGGCCTGGGGGCCTTGTTTGGCTGTGTGGTTTGTCTGTCTCTTGTTTCTGTCTCTCTAAGGTCATTTAGAAAGTGCTTGTTTAGGGATGAGTGATTAGCGGAGATGTCCAGGGGCTTCCGACTCATCTGAGGGTTCCTGGAAAGGCAGGCGAGACCTGCTACAGTGGCATGGGTGCACAATGAAGGCTCCGGGGCTTTGCCATCCAATACAGTGGGGATTCCACTGTGGTTGGGAGCTCAGTGAATCAGTGTAATGGAGGCTTTTGTGTTTGTATTGTAATGCAATGCAGTGCTATGCTCTGCCATTGCACAGTGAAGCTGGGTTTTCAAATTTCTGGTGCTAAGGTCTTTCAACAGTGTTTCATTCTCAGGTGCAGACCCCCTAATACCACAAGACAACATGTTACCACACCTAAATGACGGCACTGAACCCCCGTGCACGCTCGCGCACCCGCGTTGGCACACACACATGCACAAGCGCGCAGGCGAACACACACGCGCCCGAACAACAGACAATCATTCGATGTAACAAAGTCCTCTGTTGCCCCTGACATCCAATTTAACAAACACCAGTTTAAAGTCCTGTTGACAAGAAGCAGGAAGCGAGAAGAGAAAGAGGATATGACATGAGGAGAAATCGGCTCCTTCTGTTCCTTGTCACTCCATATTATTGAAGACTTACCCAACATGCACCTGGGGGAATCAGTGTCTGTCCACCCGAGTCTCTCCGTCTCATGTTTGCTCTCTCTCTCTCTCTTCCTCTCTCTCTCTCTCTCTTACACACACACATTCTCCCTCTCTCTCCCTCTCTTTTCTCTCTCGTTCTCTCTCTCCCAGACTTAATCAAGTGTTCTCATACTGTACACTCTTTTTCTCCCTTTCTTTCCTTCTTGTCTCGCCTTTGTTTTGCGTTTAAGTGTTTGGGCTCCAGCGGGTCCAGCGTGCGCAGCGTGGGCATGTATGTCAGCCTGTGTGTGTTTATACATATGTGTACATGTGTGAGCAGATGTTAGCTCGAGGCTGTCTTGCATGTCTGTCCCTGATAGCTCAATAGAAATGTGGGACAAACTTGCAATCACAAAGAACTTTGCATTGAGATGTATTCAGCACACATACTGAATAACTAATAGGATTGCGATCAGTTCATCTCCATCAAATCATACTGTCCTCATTTTTGCTTGACTATTCATTAGATTACAATTTACTATAATTTGCATTATTTCTACGTGTTCAAGGAGGAGGAAAAATACATCTGTTAATAGCGCGAATCCCTTGATAATGTCCCTGCAGAATAGGCTTCTCCTCTCCATCTGATATTAATAGGTCTTAGAAACACAGCTATAGTTATTACAGTTATTTATACATTTTACTTCACAAAGCCGGCATACCTCAATGAGCACCAAATATATTTTGTCAAACTCTTTAATGGTAATTTAATGAACCGTGACCTTTGGATGACAATTAATGCCAGACGTATTTCCACAATGTTCATTTATTACTGGCTAATTTTACCTTGCCTACTCTTTCTCCTATCCGGACATTCATGCAAGTCTTGTTTAAATGAGCTCTCCATCATTAGTTAGCCTCACCAGGACAAAGACTCCCCTGTCCACTTCCTGAAATTGTGTTTGAGAACGGCTATCAGTTCTTAATGAATATGTTTATAGAAAGCAGAGGCAGATGTATTAGCTTTTGGCCTTTCATCATGAGTGATTTTGATAACATGATAGACTCAGAGGGGTGTGTTCATTACAGGGGCACAAACAGTTTATAGCCGGACTGTTCGATGTGTGTCGCAGAGATTAGCCTCCATGTTAATGTACATATGTGTGGGCTTCTATTGATTATTTCATTGATTTCACTGATCTGCAACCAGTCAACCCACATACCTATATGGATATCTAACATAAGAACATATATGTGCTCCTATACCAGAGAAATGTTATCACATATCGCTGCTGTCCAGTCAAAACCACGTACCTCCAAAATGTCAACTTTTCAGAAACCAAGAAAAACAGTCTTAATTTTAGCTTGATGATTGTACATTTTTCAGTTTATAAAATTAGTTTTGTAACGGTTTCATAAACCCAAGGATTGTCGAACTTTCTGGTCCCACATACTAGCAGATAAATACTTAAATTAAGTTAAAACATGAAAAATCACCAATATTGGAGATATGAGGTTTTCACTGGACAGCGATGATATGTCACATATCTAGTGATATATTAACCATATACACCCCTCTCTGAATATGGTAATGTATGTGTTACTCATATATGTTGAACATATATTTATAAGTTGTACAGGTGCATATATGAAAAATATGTGGAGGACACATGTATATGTAATATGTGTTAGATATGTATATGTCCATGAAAATGTGCCGATTTCCAATACATTTCATATATGGGCACTTCATATGGACATATATGCCATAAATGGAAATCCTCTATATGTACAAATATTTCATTTCCATATGGGGAGAGATGGCTGACACAAAATGTGATTTATGAGCTTCTTCATGAAGTCCTTTTCAGTTTTAAGCCTTATCATAAGTCTGGAACAGTTGTTTTTTGGATCAAGTGAGACAGTCATCACAAGATCTCAGAAATATCTAGTTTCCTCTTGTTCCTTCCATCCCCTCCTCCCCCCACACTATGTTTCCAGTCTATCATACATCCCCCCCTTACTGGGATCAGTGGGGCCATCACGCGCGCACCTTTGATGTCTCCCAGAGTTAAGCTGGTTTTGAAGTCAGATTAGCGAATTGTAAACACCCTTTTAGACCTTCAGACTCTCTCCGCAGAATCAGAGAGAGAGAGGGAGAGAGGGAGAGAGAGAGAAAGTGAAAGAGTTGTGGGATTAACCCATACTCTGCAGCTCAAAGGTTAGCTGATCTAAAACCACGTACCGCATTGCCATGTGCAGGTCACTAGACACTAGTGCGTCTCAGTTCGGTCCGTGGCAACACACACTCACAGTGAAATGTAAATTGACTCGTTTTGTCATCTTTTTTTTTCCTATCTTTGCCCTTCTTCATTTCATTTCACAGGGATGCTATGGAAATGGCTGGATTGAAGCAGACAGTGGATATGTGTGGTAGCGAAAGTGCCCTCCCGACACACACACACACACACACACACACACACACACACACACACACGTGTAGGGAGAGAGGGCAGTGTTTTTCAGACGAGAAGCCCGTCTGTCTCTTTCACATTCCATTAGTTCCTGGAGCTACATCAGAGGGCAGAGAGAGCACACAGACATTCCTGCAAGACGCAGATGTCAGGATCAAAAGTCAGACTGACTCCTGTACACAGCAGGGGAGGAAGACAGAGAGGAAGAAAAGAGAGGGAAAGAGCAAAGGAAGAGAAAGAATTTATGCTCGGTAGCGAGACGGAAAGCGCGAGAGAGAGAGCGGCTGCATCCTTTTGAACATCCTGTGAGCCCAAAACCAGACAGGCATTACCCTCCTTCAACAAATTTCCTAATTCTCTGCAAACAAAGGCCTCATATCCATTGCCTCATGTTTCCATCTACACCTGTAATGCGTTGTGTATTTACCGTTCTCAGGGCTAAGGATCTTGCTATTGTTACTTACTGCTCTCTGGCTGCCAGGCTGATGGGAAACCATGCACCATGCTGCCTACATCTTGTGCCTTGTTCCAGTTATTAAAAGGCACGGGACCAGATGGTGCGTGTGTGTGTGTGTGTGTGTGTGTGTGTGTGTGTGTGTGCGCATGTGTCTTTAAAGAGGATGCAGGATGTGTTTATGGAGGAGCTGGCGGTGATGGGCAAAGCGCGGCCCCTCTTCAACAAAACATAATAAATTCTGTTCTGCATATGTC
>OMKZ01055689.1:6922-39743 GCA_900302535.1 Neoniphon sammara
TGAATGATGTGCATGGTGCATTTACTGAACATCTTAAGGTATTGTCTTCATCATCAAAATATGGATTTGGTGACACCATGAACTAAACATACTGTAAATCCCAGTCAGTACCTGTTTTCTTATGTTGTGCCATTAGCACACATAACAAATATTACTCAACACCAATTTGCATAACTTAGACAAGTAACAACTACTTGGAACATAACAAATAAGTATAAAATGTATCATTGCAAACCGCCCTATTGTCTAAGCTAATTATTATAAAGAATGACATTGTCCATTCAAGCCACTGGTCCAGGTGCCCCTGACTGCCCATGTCCTTCAATGAGGCACTAATCAAGAATTAAAATCAACCAAAATACATCAGAGCTGGTGGCAAGGCAACAATCAAGCGGTCGAGGCTACAGAATAGAGGGTGCTACCGTTGTCATTTGGTCCTGAGAGATAGAGAAACAGCTTTCAGTGATTTACAGACCACAGGGGGTAAATTCTCTGTGATCTTCAAGGGATGCTCATATCTTCAAGGAATGCTTATACTGAACTTCCAACTGTCCAAGTCTGTCAGGAGCTGTGTAATACACCATTTCAAGGTAGATGGCACCAGAGCTCCTCACTGCTGTTTAGAGAGGGCCTGCTGAGACTTACACCCAGGTCTCTGGATGACTCCTGGGGCCTCTCGGCTTCCCAAAACGGTTCCCAAATCCTGAGGAAGATGAATATGATGTGAAAATACAGTAATGCATATAAATGTTGCAATACAGTTCAGTTGAATAAGGAAGGACATGAAGACCTACCAAACCTGAACACCGAAGTGGAAGCACTATGTGATGGAGGCGGTGATCCGGTTTGAGTAGGAGCTGGCGGAGGGGCCATTTTAGCTGAAAATATTGTTTATAGCCATGTTATTTCTACTTTTGGTGTGGGCAATTAACAAGCGATATTCAATTATAAGAAATTTGGATAACTTACTTTTTACTTTATGTCTAAAAAACTTCAGAGACTAGGCAGAGAGAGAGAGAAAAAAATTGATTAGGCCAGTCACTCTTGCAGATTTTCTATTTAACCTTGTTGGTGCCTTTGTGTTACCTTTGTTCTAGACATGACTTTCCCACCGCTTTCATCTGATTTGCTGTCTGAGGTCTCAGTGCTCAGGGAGGCTGTGTGGTTTACAACATGCTGTCCCACTTCTGCTAATAGACACATGAGTGACAATTATGAAACTAATATGGTTAAAATTCCCGAATGAGAATCTGATTTGCGATCGTGTAAATATCAACTTCATTCTTCCTGCACTGTATGTTTTCATGTTGTGTTTTGTGTGTGCTTTATGTGCTTTGCTGCATCTCAAACTTCCCCATTTAGGACACGAATGTTTTCTAATCTACTGCGCCAAGCCGCCATGAGAAATAATCATTACATCAAGTCGTAATTGTTAAGAATCATCATGGTCTGAGTTGTACTACTGAAAACCTTTCACATGGTTACTTCCTGTGTAAATATATTTAATGACTAAAGTATGTGTGATGGAGGCTATTGTTAACTATGTAGCTACATGTTTGTCGAAACTCACCACTTCCTCCTCCAGCCACGACCACAGGGGGTGGAGATACCTGCTGAAATGCAGTGAGGGGCTCTGCAGTGGAAAAATAATGATAAATAAATTAACCCCATACATACAGCCATTTACATCAATCATGAAAAAAGCAACAAATAACCCATTTTACCAATCAAGGTCCTCCATCTTTAGAGAAGGATGCCTCCCAGTGGTATAGATGGGTACATTTATGTACTCTTTTTGGTCTGCCATGATCTATTATGTCTACTTATCAAGTCATCAGACATTACACAGAGGATTGTGTCAGAAATAGCTGCTGTGCAATGGCACCTTTCAGCGTTGTCCAACAGTTTTAAGGGCTGTAATCAACCACTGTATATCAAACTATTAACCTAGTGATGTATATGTTATTGCTTCCCTGCCCCTTATTGCTACAGTAACTGCCAATTAATGCAGAGAAGAGAGCAGTCTAACGTTCATGAGAGGAAACAGCTTACCTTGTCTTGAACTTTTTGCTCGCACACTCTGGGGGAACATTTAAGAGCATATGAATGTGTTACTGTCATAACAGCTGGAGTGTCTGACTCAACATGTGAATCACAAGGGGAGTCATCATGTCTTTTTATAGAACTAAGAGGCACTTTTGAAAATGTTTACTCAAAGTCATTGTGTAAAGTTTGCAAAAGTTAATGGCTCGAATAATGCATATTGTGATACAAAGTGTGCGTGTCATTACTTTGCAGGACAACATGCAGTAAGTCTAAGATTTCTGCGATAAAGATTTGCAATCCAGTAGGTGTTCATTACCTTGCTCCTGTTCATGACAACGTCAAGGAACCTCTTGGGCTGAGAGGTGCCAGCCCACTCTGAGGAGACCCCTATCTTGGGAGAAGACTGTGCAGTTTGAGGGGACTGGTGGCAGGGGGCAGTGTTCTCTGGAACTGGTGGAGGACAACAGCATCACTCTTGTAAGTTGCTGTGGAAATGTATTTGCTGATCCAGTCATCTAGTACTCATCTAAGAGGGCTTCACTAGAGCTGTGTTTGCTTCAGTTCTGACACACTGTGAAAGAAAGTGCTGCTCAAGCTTTGTGTTTGTTGTGAGGAAGATGAGGATACACACTCACCCTCCTCAGAGGCCAGGATGAAGGACTCGGGGGTTCTGTCAGGAAGGGGCGGAGTCAGGATCTGATCAGCTGCACAAACACAAAATCAACTGCGACTCTTAATTAAGACCTTTTAGAATGTCATTTTCCCCTTATAGACAAGTTTGTAAATTTGCTTTTGAATAGCTGAGGACAATCATAGATGGGGCTGGGCAATATATCAATATTATATCAATATTGTAATATCAGACTATATATTGCCTAGGACTTTAGATGTCTTAATATTGTGATATGGCATAAGTGTTTGATATATAGATGAACAGACAGACAGACAGACAAAGATATGATATTTGATTTTGTCCATATCGCCCTGCTCTAATCATAGAGGATTGATCATCTTACCTTGAGGGGACAGTGGAGGAGTCGGTTGGTTTGGAGGTGGAGGGGGAGGGGGGAGGTTTGCGCTTGAATTTAATTCAGGAACTAGATGTGATGGTGCTGAAGATGCCAGGGGAAAATGTAGGATTAATGAAAGAATCACACGCATGGAGCAGCTGATAATGTAATAACTGCCAGACCGCAGAGGGAGAAAACTCTCTCTCTAAATGAGCTGAAAATGTAATAAAATTGTTAGTGCAATAAATTACATCACATGATTACATTAATTCAAAAGAAGTTTAAGACATTTTATGTAACTGACTTATGATGTAATAATAATATTGACTGATAATGTAATAACTGGAGTTATTACACACTTAATAGTAAGTCATTTTATTTCTTTATCAGCTAAGAATATTACAGCCTGTATGAGGTAACAAGGAAATCAATATACTATATGTTTTTACATTATACAACAATTTATCACATTAACTGGTTTAAATACATTATCGACACATTTAGAAGGACAGTTTAGTTCATTGTGAAAAGTGAAAACTATCACTTACTACAGATGCACATCAAGTTTACAATATTATTAGTACATCATTGATATTGTAAGCCTTGATTATTGTGTTCGGTTGGTATATCATAAAAAGAAAAAGACTTACCTGAGAAAGTCAGCTTTAGTTTCAAACTCTAAAGAAAGAGAAATTTGTTATTGTCGTATAGCTGCGATATTTTACATGTTCGCACTGTCTGCTACTAAGCACACACAAAATACCTCTGAAAATCCATCTGCACTTGTATAAATTACAGTTGCTCAAAACATGAAGCATCCAATCTCATAAAATGTGTTGACTGACAAATGTAGCATCCACATTCCCAAATGACTGGAGCTAGCTGGTAACTGTCAACCACACGCTGACTTCATCTGAACTTATGTTTAGATTTGGTGTACCATCCAAACCAGCATGGCATCGATTTGAGGCAATACATCTGTTACTGGAGAGGCTCTATTCTCACCTTACTTCTCACCCAAGGCTTCTTCTCATTCTGAGCTGCGGCGCCAGCTTGCACCAAGTTGCCAGACCACTCTGAAGACGTTCCTATTCTGCTGAGGTTCACTGCCGGCGTGATCTCAGACATCTGCTCCACGGGAGCTGAACAGCGAGCCAGAATCATCAATACTTCCATTTAATATGTAGACAAAACATGCTAATCACAGTCAATTATCTCTTCGCTTGATGATTTCTCCAATTATTTCTGCCTTTGAATGAATGAACTGGAATCACAAATTAAATTAGTAACAGTCACACCTACCTTGATCAACAGCCAATTCATAGGATTCTGGGGTTCTCTCTGGAAGTGGAGGAACAGGTGAGGGGGGACTCCCTGGGAATATGAAAATTATTATTCATTTTAAAAAAAAAAAGCACTCTCAACTTCGTGGAAAAACTATGACATAGAATAAGAAAAAACAATCCTGCACACCAAATTTTGCAGAAGGACACACTTATTTATTTCCTATATGGAATATGGAAATTAGTGTCATGGCTCAGTGGGATCAGTGTGGCTCCTATTTTCATATTCTACTACTACAGTGTAGCAAGCATTTCAGTGCAAGTGTAATGTAAGTGAAGGGTTTATTTCTCCCAAAAAGAGGAAATCATCATTGAAAAGCTGTGACACCTACTTTGACAATATTATGGCTGACATTTAGGTACTATGGATTTATTAATGTTATTAGTAATGTTAACACTTCCGCCAACAAAACAGCATTCTTAACAGTGTGATCATCTCTGTTTACTCACCTCCCATCTCCCTGAGAGCCTCAGCAGCAGCGTTGGGTGGAATGATGACAGCTAACCTGTCGCAGGTCTCTGAGACCTCTGAGACACAGAGTCATAGCATGTTGTTACACTTCAGAGTCAAGGAGGCAGGGATGCACAGCAAGATTATTGTAACAGGGAAGCTAGCCTCAATAAATATGGCTAACATGCTTGTTTTAGTGGGTGTGAAACTGTATGATCAGAAGCTGTGAAAAGGGAATTTTGTATGATAAACCTAAAGGAATGAGCACAGTGAAGTACCTAGTTACTAATTCTGCAGGCCTTTAGCTACACTGACAGCACCCACCTGGATCAACAGCCAGTACATAGGATTCAGGGGTTCGCATGGGTAATGGCGGAGGTACGTCATCATCCAAAGGAGTTGCAGCTGTACCTAAAAAATACACTTCAGTCAATAAATTCAAATTATTTCGTCATCTGTGCAGTTTATTTTCAACTATCTTTCAAATAGACATCACTGCTTACCTGAGGCAGGAGACTGGAGCTCCAGACTTTGGTCATTCAGAGTTAAACTGGGTGTGCTGAAGACAGGGTTCACTGTCAGCTGGCTGGCAACAGCAGCATCTTCAGTAGCGCCAACGGGTGCCTGCTCTGACAAGGGTGAGCCCATGGGAGAGTCAAAGTAGGGGTCCTCCACTGTCAGACAAATAGTTGCCACAGGCAGTATAGGAGGTTTTGGTGGTGGTATGGCATCCCCGTCCTCTGTCCTCTCCATCAGTCCAGGGGCTCCCTGGCTGACGTGGCCCGGAGTAGTGGGGTGGGTCCTGCTGACCTCACTGGTGAGACAGGGTCGCTCTTGAATGTCCAGGGTGGGGGGCTGAACCTCAGGAAGCGCGAAGAGCAAATGTTGTTGCTGCTGTGATGAAAAATCACCCTCCACTGCTGACAAAGGCATCCGCAGTGGTGCAACATGATTGGACATCTGCCCCTGCACTTCCATTAATGAAAACCTAGAAGATATTAACCAGATTTTAAAGTCAATTGTGTCCAGTATGCAAGGCACATGTCATTTTAATTCAGTGTATTTGTGGAATATAATATAATAAAGTATTTAGAATAGAATAGAATAACCTTTATTGTCATTGCACTGTGGTACAACAAAAGAGGGAAACATCTAGATTGGTACACACGATAAAATTAAAAATATAAATAAATACAATAACAACATACGATACATATATACATTTGCTTAAGCGCTTAAGGTGGAACTTATTTCCTAGTACAGATGGCAGGGTAGATTGTGTGTATGTGTGTGGTTGATAGGGGTGGTATGGGTGTGTTGTCATTAATAGTACCGTTCCTGTGACTCTGAATGTGCTAGATGCTGCAGTTGCTGTATGTCAGACTCCATCTCCTCACTCATGTCAGAGACCTCACTGTCACTGGCTGCTGTGATAGTAGGCGGGGCCACTGCCACCTAGTCAGATCAATGTAAGAGTGTCAGTCATAGCAGCATTTGAAGGAAGAAAAATATGTAAATGCATTTCAGGGTACTAAACAGATGTGCCCTTTTGCATTTTCCATCAGTGATATTCAGTTTTATGGCACAGACACAGAGTAATTGTATACTGAGCACCATGACGTAACTACAGAACTATAGGGCCTCTCAGTCAACTTGTCACTTGGCTGAGTATCATTACGTGTTTAGTTTCACCGAAAAGAGCAGTAATCTTCCTGACACAATGTCAGCTCCATTTCCTGTAATAGTATTTATACACTTTGTAAAGCCTGACAAACTCAGCCTGCAGTTTGATGATTCTATATTGTGATCATGTGACTGCAATTTATGTATAAGTCTTTGAAAGTTAGTGAAATCTGAAACTGAAAATAAGCCTGCCACAGTTCTATTTTTACCTTGGAACAGCAACGTTTTTATATGCGGGCTGGTGGTTGAGCACTTAAATGGACATTTTTTCTGTCTGTTCTTGGTCATTCACAAGGGTGTGTTTCAGGTTTCTCACCTCATTTCTGCTGGCTTGTGCGTCCATGGACCGCAAATATCTCTCAAACAGGAACTTGATGGCTCTGTAGACCAGGTCATATTGTTCCTATGGTTAAACATCAAAAACCTGCTCTGTTAGGTGACATCTCAGCCCCAAGGCATGACGCACATAACGTAAATTATCAAAAGGCTTTTGACAGAAAGGAAGCACTGACATTAAGAACTATGTGCAATGTGGATTTACTCGTTGGAATAGATTAATACACCTGGCTACTGTAGTTGTCAAAAATATAAAGGTTTGTTACATATGACAGCCTATCTTTTTTTTCCCAAAAAGAAGGTGTAAAACTAACAGCCACCTTGGTTTGAACCACTGAGGACCGCTGGGTTCGCATATTTTGAACTAAGTCGAAGACGCTGAAGTTTTCAGGAACCATCTGAAAAGAGAAAATTATACAGTACAGTTTCCATATTTATCATTAAATGAATTCTGGCTTAAGCTAGATAACGTGTGCATAGTGCTGAGACAGGAACATCTCACCTGCATCTTCAACAGGTTCCAAGTATAATCAATGACACACAGGGCGCCTGTCCTACCACAGCCAGCACTGCAATCACATTTTAACCCAGTCAATTATTTATGTCCATTAAAATTGTTATTTCAACATAATCCTCAATGCTTCTCAAGTGATTATGCGTTATGGAGGAATGCAAGACGTCAGTCCCGGGTCAAATCGTATTTTTGCAACAGTTCCTTGTGTTTCTTTTAACAAACTGCTTGAGATGAGACCACAGGATGATTTCAGTCAGGTAAGCTGTCAACCACAGAAACTATATTCAACATATCAAACTGACTGCCTCTAAACCTTCTGGTACTAATTGCATTGCCCAAACTGCACCCGCCTGGAGGCCCCATACCAAATATAAATGGATCAGGTGATGAACATTTTTTGTCTATCACATTAAAACTCAACTTTGGGCGGAGCTAAAAAAAAAAGAAAGAAAGAAAGAAAAAAAAATCAGCATCTATTCCCACAGCTGTCAACAGGTAATGTTTTAGCCTCCTGAGAAGTGGGGTGACTGACTGCTAAGCTGGATCTGTCTCTGATTATACATTCCATTCCTGCAACCTCATTCTCAAAAAGGTGTGGGCACATCATGATGTGACACGCATTGACACTAATGACACTACACTACACTACTCTGCCATTCACTAAATATACTGTAATAAATCAAGCTAAACATTGTGTTCTGCTAAATGAAATTGTGCATGCATTACACTAACAGTAAGGTGTAACTACCTTTGGATACGCTAGTCTGTCTTGAGGCTTTGGTGCATAACAAGCTATAGGCCCAGCCACATGTCGGGCCAGTTTTAGGAAGTAGGCCACAGTAGGTTGCAAATAGATTTTTATCACTTTCTGCAGATGGTTTGACACAGGTCACCATTTATGAAACAAAGAACAAATTACGGAAGAAGAGTGCATGTGGCTTTAATCTTCCACAACGTAAATACTAGATGAAATGAGGGGAAATGCCCTCGTGTGCTTCTAACCCAGTGGGCTGCTGGCTATCCACCAACGCACACACTTCCTGTGTCAAAGACAAAAGAGTGAGACAGGGCTTTTAGCTAATACAGAATAGCACGCAACATTTTCCATAACTGTACCCAAAAGCAAACGTGTCAGCATTCAGTACGATCCCTGCTTGGCTTAATTTGTCATGTGTCAGAGCAGAATGGCGCCAAAGAGAAGATGAAGGGACAGAAGAGCAAGGAAGAAACATTTTCACAAAAGTCAACAGCTTATTTCGTGATACTGTGACAAAAGAAAATGCTGTCCATCCGGTAAAAAAAAAATAAGGCTTTGGTTTAGGTCTGACTGACCTGCAGTGGATACAGATGGGTATGTCATCATGGGCCTGATATGAACGCATCTCCTGCAACATTTCCAGAATGGGAGGAATGGAGTCTGGTACGCCGTGGTCTGGCCAGTTGACATAGTGCAGCTGCTGCAAAGTTCGGCTACACTGGAGAAAACAATTGAAGCCTTTAAATTTGTTTTCATGTTTAACACCAAGCTTATTTATCAGTCCAAGACAATGAATAACAAATTAACAACACTTTTTGCTTTGCATCATTATGAAAGATTTACATAAATAAAATATCAGTAGATCCTGCCTCAAATATGTCATGTGCTTGTGACCATACTTGTGAGTGCAAGTTTAAATATTTCAAAAACTGCCTCAATCCACTGTAGCAGTTAACAACATCGATGCTGTTAATCTCCTGTTTATGTTATGAGAGTTATGACATTTATGTTCGCAGTCAGGGTAGAAACACAACTTACATTGTGATAGGTCACCCTTAACGTCCTTGTCAGATAATCTCCTTTGTTTTCCTCAGAATCCTGCACAAAAATAAGCAGCAGTGCACCTTGAGATTCTTGGAGCAAAGGAAACCTACTGACTTACTGCTGCTGTTTGAAAATGCAGATGACGTGAATTTCAGCTTTAAGGCACTAAGAAGAAGAAGAAGATATTTTGTAGACTGAGAAGATATTTTATGTCACTCTAGTATACCAGGGAAGTAACAACCGAATGCAAAAGTCAGCATATGTCATCAGGGACTGTGTTTAAGGAACCAGTCAAAATAGGAAGTGGTCTGGCAAAAGAGAGCACTCACACAATAAACTGTGAAAGGCTCACAGACAAATGGCTCTCCTTGTTTCTCTGGCCAGTAGCGCTCGCACTTTTTCTGCAAAGGAAGACAATCAGCTTGCAGGCAGGTGGACTGCATTGAGATAGCTTAAACTGGAAAACTGCAGGGATGTGACACTTTAAACAACTTAGCATGAATGGGATGTTAAATTAACCAACCAACAAAAAAAACAACAAAAATGTCCTTCATATTCACCCATGTAGCTGTATATTGCTGAATGAATTGTACAAATTACAAGACAGATTCTGTGATGAAAGAATTGTGTGCATCAGTCTGATAAATGTTGTTACCTTCCCCATCTCAAACTCCCGACATGCCATGACTATGACCTAGCACAAAACAAGACCATGAGAAATGCAATATGCCATATACTGTATAAAACTGAAAATAAGAACATTTGTAAACGTGAAAAAGAGAATAAGAGAGAAGAGAAGGAGAAAGAACATGATGTTTTGTTTTCGCAGGCAGAGTGGGCCTTGTTTGATCATTTCGCCACTGAACTATGATAATACGTGCTCTGAAAGCAGAATGGTTGCACTAAAAAGCCTCATAGTATCCACAGATGGCAGCAGGGTCTTACCTCTGTGTTGTACTCCCAAAGCATCCTCCAGAAGTCCAGCACTGTGTGGGGCAGAGGACCCTGAGTGGCAATGTAGGCCCTGGAGCCTGACACTCCCTGCAGACAAAACACAGCTCAGAGTCAAGAGTCAGATGATATGCACTGTAAGCATTAATGCATTTGAACACAGCTACATTTATACAGCGCATAAGCAGAGAAATAACGGCAACATGCACATCCAAAAAACATGCAGGTGTTGAGCTAAACCACAAGACAGTACACGAAACAAATAAAAGTCTGTAAGGTATACCGTGCAAATTTATTTCATCAATTGTAGCTTTATTGCTTTGCATTGGTAGCTCATGCAATAAAACTGTTTGCATGGTAGACCTATATTGTGCAGACTTTTTCATTTTTTTTTAATGTACTGTACATTATCATCAAGCAAATTGCACTCTATACAAGCATCTTATTGCATGACAGTGCTCATATTTCTCTGCTCTATTATGCATTTCCATGAGCTCCAAGTCCTGAAAGGGACACGGGCATTAATTTGACTCAAGCATTCAGTTGCTGGAGGGCAGCACGAAACTAACCTTGATGAAATTAGCGTTGATGTAGTCTGAGTCATTTTTGGAGGTGGTGAGGGTGAGCTTCACTCTGCTGTGGTCAACTAAAGGGAGAGAAGCATGCAGGTTACAATATGTGGCAGTTAAGTCAGCAGCCCAAGATCGCATTTTATTACATCACTGTTGATCTGATTTAACTGCAATATAAACTCTTGTGCCTGTGCCAGACTTGCATCAAGTAGTATTTGTAAAAAAGTCTCAATACCAGATGGGTTGGATTCTATTTAATCCAATGCAATGAGTGCCACATAACTGAGCATAGACCAGCATAAACCACCTCTTTTTTAATCTTTTTCCCCTTTAATCAATTAATTATTGTTCATGTAGTGTCAGGATAATCAAAATCCCTCCAGGCGTACTCTTCAGCATTTTGCTTTTCTCACTGGCTGTGACTGACTGACCATGACAGAATCGAGCCTGTATGGTCTATCAACTTAATTAGTCAAACCTATAGACTATATTTAATCATTATTATAATAGGACACATCATATTCTGTATACATCTTTTAGGTCTGAAAGGACCTCTTTGAACATTTCAAGTCATTATATGCATCAAAAAATTTAGAGAGAAAATGTTTTTCAAATACAGTAACTGCATCGAGGGATTATTTACATCAAAACTCCTCACATCACACAACAAAGATCACTGGAATTGGATAACCTCAAACATTTCTAACCTATCCCAGGAAAAATCTCACCCCATCTACTTTCTTTTCTCAAGATTAATATGTCCAGAAAATGTATAAAAGTGAAAGAGTAGAAAGTATATCATATATCATTTCCTGTGACTCATACCTCACCTGACACAATCTGAGCAGCTCTCATGCATGATCATTATTATTGTCAAAGGTGATCGCATGTAAACAGGATTTGTCACACATCTAGCCTTAGCAGAGCTTTGACAGATCTTTCTTACAGGGAACAATGTCCTTGTAGCGGTTCTTCTTGATGTTCTCCTGCTTTTCTGCTACTTTCGTGGGGTATGTCTTGTCAGTGCGGTACTTGGTTGACTGCCTTTTCAACCTCTGGAAAAAAAAAAGTAAGAAATAACTGAAATTATCACACACACACACACACACAATTATTATTACTATTAATTATGTTACTTTTGGTTTGCGTATTTTTTAAGATAATCTAGGCTCCACCTTTTAAGGCTGACATACATCAGCTTGATTTGACTTCATAATACACATCATGGTACAAAGTATCAAAGTGACATAAGCTATATGAGCATAGAGTTGTTTTTGGAGGGAAAAGCATTATTTTTTTTTATATTTTTCATGCTGAGCATATAGTAGATTTTTGTTTACATTGATGGTGGTTTGCCTTATGATGATCACCAGTTGGAGCCTCAGATAGGTCAATGACCAGGATCCACACATTGTTAATGAAATAAAAATATCTAAACCTAGCCCCTGGATGGATTTTTAGACATTTAAAGTTCATGTGTTGGTTCTTTTGGGAATTAGAATTTTTTTGGACTTCAATCCTCCATCCCAACAAGAGGTCATAGATTATCCAGGCTTTTATTTACCACTTTTCCAGGCTTTTATTTACATCTCTGCGGAGCAGTTGCAAATATAGAGGATGCTGTATGGTTATGGGGCATGTGACCCAGGGGCCCAGACAAGGCCTAAACCCAGGCATCACAAATAACATGGTATGCAATTCAACCAACTAAGCCACCAATATGCCTGTCATGACTCACTTTTGACTAGAAACTGAGATGACGGAACACAAACTGAGAGGATTTCCACTCGGGATCAACTGGGTGGAATGACTGACACTGAGAATAAAGTCATGACACATGCTTGCTTACAGTATTTTCCAAGACACTGCTCTTTTTGTTCAGAGCCCACTTCTCACAGTTCCAAGACGGTTAGTTAAAGGCCTTGCAGACCATCTGCACTGCTAACACTACAGAGCGCTTTTTGTTCTTGGAGGAAGTGATGCAATAGACTTGTCTCTCTGGAGTGGTCAGGGTGGCAGAGGCATGACAGCAGCAGGGGGGCATGTGGAACGCTGGGCGCCATCCTCAGGCACCGACATGTGGCTCATCACCACGGCAACGGCCTGCCGGTGATGTCATCGACGTCAGAGCACAAGACTTTTGAGAAAGAGTGTGCGCGGATGTGTGAAAACGCAGGTGTTGTATACAAGATTGATAACCGATGACTGAGTATTGTTCTCTTAACGTTGCATTTGCCTAGTTCTCCTTCCTTGTTCATGGGACTTCACTGACATCAATGCAAAGAGGAAGCTGTAGATGTGGTGGTGGAGCCGTTGGTCCAACAGAAGTATGTCACTGACATAAATGTCAAAATTTTGCAATCCTGGAAAGTTCATAGCTTTCATTCTGCCATACCAACACATGTAAACAAACGAACTGAGATGAGCCGGCAAATCTGACACAGAATGAAACCATTTGAGACTGCATTCAACCAAATTACTTGGTGACTTCATCTACAATTCTAGTATGTGTAGTACTGTGACAAAAGGGACTTTTTACCAGACTCACCAAAAACTCCCCGGCAACGCCATTCTCTGTGTCCTCGTCCACAGCCTCCTTTCTCTCCAGCTGGGCCAGGAAGCTCCTCAGTATCCAGGCCTGCTGATCCATGACTGGCTGTATGCTGCCTGGGACAGTCCACCTCTCTGAGGCATGTCACGGCACAATGGTCCTTCTCCACGGGTCATGCAGCGAGGGATCCCAAGGTCCGGGTTCTAGGACTGCGGCAGATCTGCGTCCACTGCAAAGATCACGTCTCTGTTGCACATCAAGGAACTGTTGTGAGGGGAACGTGTGAGCTGTCTTAGAGGAAGCAAGAGTGAGCTAACAGGTTCTGTGGTCAGATTAAAAATATTGCCGCGCCCCCTGGGTATCTCTCACAGGGTCCTAGAGCCATCCGGGTGTGTGATTTCATGTGCCTCAGTGTTAGACAGCAAATGGGAGGGAAACACCCACAAATAGAGAGGGCCAGAAATCTCTGTGCAGGCGTGAACAGCTGTTCCAGCCCAGAACCAGGGTGCACTGCAGGCAGTCGAGCCTGTTGGACTGCATTCAAGACGCACAAGAGGAGTGGAAGAGGGATGGAGGCAGAGGGAGTGGTGAAGAGAGGGTGTCAAGGGGAGATACCTGTTATTTGAAGCTGGCAAGTGGCAGCAGCAGCACACCCAACTTTCTGAACCGATTGATTTAAGACAAAAGATAATAATAGTGCTACACAGAAAAATGAAAAACTTATTATACATATAAGCAATTACACATAATAAAATGTGTAGTTAAAATGTGTAGAATGTGTACTTCAAAAAATCAATTAAAAGAATACATCAGTTAAAAAAAATCAGTGAGTTAAAATGAGTTCTAAACTAAACTAAACTACATTAAAACAAACAAACAAACAAACAAACAAACAAAAAAGGCTTGGGAGCTCTACAGTAGCAAAGGCATGAATACCCTTTGTCTTCCACTTAGATTTGGGAACATACAATGAAGAAGATTTGGAAGATCTCAGATTGCACCCTGGGATATATGGTGTTTAAAGTAAGTAGCTGGGGGCTAGACCATGAAGTGCCATAAAATAAATCAATAAAGTATTAAATTCAACTAAAACTAACAGGTAGCCAGTGAAGAGAACAAGAATTTGGGCTGTTAGTTACGAGATCATGAAATCCCACTGACATGCCTGCTGTATTCTATAGGTACTGTGCTCTACATTGGTAGCACGGTGACATCTAGTGGTTCATTAGTGAATGAAACGAAAGAGCCGTCCAATGATTTGAAATCACTGGATGGGTTTGCTAATGGTAAATCACTTATTTACCATTACCAAACCCCTCTTTGTGTAGTTGACTGAATTGCCTCAAAAATAGTCCCAGTCTGATCAATTTTAGTCTATAGTTTTGTTGTGTTTTATCACAAGTAATAGTATTAAATTGACCATGGTCTTAATCTTCAAGTTGAAATTGATAATACTTAGAATAAATAAACCTAAAGTGAGCTGTCATGTTGCAAAATGTTATCATTGAAAATAGGCTTTTGTGTGAGAAACCATAGGCTATATGTGTTTTTTGGAGTCAAAGCAAAACGGAAAAAGCACCACTGTGCACTCATAGGTAACAGGAAGTCCCGAATACCACAGTCCATCTCTTCAGCTTCCTGAGTCTTGATCTTGAATAACTCTTCATACCATGATGAAGACACTGTACCTGATGCTGCTCTTTCATGGTGAGTAGACTATTATTAAGTTTGTATCAATTATAACTTTAAAATACAGTGAGGGCTGAGCTCATTTCACTTTCTTTTGCAATCTGTAATTTTTGTAATTTCTTGTTCTTTCGATTAAGATTTTGCAAAATTAAGTTTCATTATAACAGTTTCATTATTATTGTTTCTTTCTTTCTTGCTTTCTTTCTTCTTTCTTTTTTGACTTTTCAGAAGTTAAAGAATTGCATTGTCCACTCACAGGAACTGTTTTCACAAATGTCTATTTCACTAAAATTAAGTTTAAAAATAGAACAATTATTAACAAAATTCTAGTGAAGTAAAAAAAATCACAAAACTATCCTAAATCTTAGGTAGCACTTCATACTTTACATGGTGAAATCAAAGATGTGCTTCCCACTATGTGTGAAGCATTTAGTAACTATTTGTCTACACCATAGTAGACCATAAATGTTCTATTTGGGGTGGAGTGGGTTAATGTAAAGTGTTAATGAATCTTATTTAAGAATACCGCTCCTGCTTACCTGAGCACCTCACACTACATGATTGCCAAATCCACTTTTTGTGCTCAGGATCTTATAAACTGTAGCAAATGACCTTCACACACCAACTTGATCATAGTCAATTAAAATCAAACCAAAAGTTTTGAATATGCAGCTGTACAACCTGGAAAAGGAATAGTTATGATAATGACTAAACATTAGTAGTATGACACTGATTTAACTCTGTTTTTCAGTGAGTGTTCAGCTCCAGTGTGATAAAAGACAGATCAACGCAGTTGTTGGAGGTGAATTCACTCTTGTCTGCAGCTATGACACAAAAACCTTTCGGTACAATAAAAAGTACTGGTGTCGAGGGGATTCCAGAAGCACCTGTGAGATTGTGATGGATTCAGATGGCACTGCCAAAAGACCAAGGTTTCACATCATAGATGCGGGAAGAAGAGGGCTGTTTGTAAAAATCACAGATCTTCAGTTAGATGACTCTGGAGTGTACTGGATTGGGATTGAGAAAATATATGCTGACATCATGGCTTCAATTAAAGTGGTGGTCACTGAAGGTAAGAACACAATGGAAGATTGTAACCCTCATGCATGAATTATTATATTATGAAGAAATATTTTTCTTCATGTTTAATTACTTATGAAGAAGTAGGAAATCATGTGGGAAAAAAACTATCTTTTATTTTAAAGGAATTATGGATTCCTGTAGTGGACATCATACATCAATGTTATAAAAGTAACTCAATGGAATTTATCACAGGCCAGCAGAAAAAAATGTTTTTCTAAACCTAAATTATACAGGAAATGACACCAAAGAGCATTGTACTGTATCACCCGTGTTTAAAAAAAAAAAAAAAAAAAAAAAAAAATCTACTGCAGATGCCCTGCTGGGCCTGTTGGTGGCACTGGAGGGAAGATCACGGGGTCACCCAAATTGCCAGGTTTCATCCTCTAGCCAGCATGACTGTTGTGACCAAATTTCATGATAATGAACATATACATTTGCGCCTAGAACTGAATTATACATATATGCTGCATGTTTCTGTGTGCCAGTGCCAGTGTCCAAGCCCCAGCTCCAGCCTTTGAGCTCTCTGGTGGATAGGCCCACATGTTGGGGGCAGCCAGTGACAGTGAGGTGTAGCAGCACACAGGGCACCAGCGTTGGTTACACCTGGTATCAACACTCCCTGCACCATGACATCCTGCTCCAAAGATCGTCAGACTTGCGCCTACACTGTAGCAGGATGGAAAAGGACAGCAATTACTACTGTAAAGCCAGCAATGACATAAGCAGCCAGAGGAGTGGTATCCTCTCTGTGCAGGTTCTGATGCCCGCAGACAGCAGCTGTATCTATGTCATTAACACACAGGGTAGGGATGGATATTGGGAAGTTTTTTATCCACCTATAAAAACAGATTGATTACTGTCTTATTTGTTTGGAAACTGTTGTATGGCTAGGGGTACAAGGTGATAAAGTGATGACATTGTAACCCTTTTTTTAAAATCATCAGACCACCCTGTGTATGACTGTGCTGACAGACTAAGCACCAGCTCAGCCACAACTCTGTCTCTGACGACCCACCAGGCTACAGAGACGATTCAGTACTCTGAAACCAGAAACCAGTCTTTACATCTCAATCAAACTCATCAAGATCTGCCTCACAGCAGGTTAGCCCCAGCGATATTCTCCAACTCTGAGCATCATGACATTAGCTAAAACTGACATTCACAATTTAAGCAGAAAAATCTTGAGTAATCTTACAATGGCTCTGTTATTGTGTTATTTTTCTGAAATGCTTCTTATAAATCTTCCTTTTTTTTTCAGGGCATGGACAGAGATGGCACTCTGGTACATTTTACTTCGTTGGGGGTCCTTTGCATTCTTGCTGACAATTTTGTGCTCAGTTCACACATATACAAGAAGGAAAACCACATGTGCCAAGAGACGAGGGCGAGTTTACTTCAGTCGAAAGTCTCATTTGGGTTACTGACCTGCATGCTACAGTTATACTGTAGTTACTTGGAAAGCTTATCAGCTTATGTGACGTTGTTTTTATGGTTTTACTGTTTGCGGATGTTGTTTGTACTTTATTAACAAGATAAAACATAGTGACTCATGTAAAGTCTGGAGTATATGGTCAACATGTTTATCTGTTCAAATGTCACTCACAACGTTTATTCTAAAATCTAACTACTTTGTGATTGACAAGTATTCCTCGCAATCTCAAGGTACAAGCATGGGGTTGCCATTTGCTCCTAGCCAATTTGTTCATAGGTTGATGGGAAGACAGACATATATTTAACAATAACCTCTTTGCAAATAACATCTTGGTTTTTAGTGCATTGATGACATTTTTATGGGGTTTACTGATTCTGAATATGAACTTTTAGTGACTGTATAAATAGCACTCATCCCACTTTGCATTTTACCATGAAATGTAATCATGAAAAAAAATACATTTTTTGTACGTATTGATTACTGCTAATGAAAACAGAAAATTGGAGAAATATTTATCAAAAAGAAATAGACATAAACACCACTTTACACTCTACAATTTTCCACCCAGACCAGATATGATCAGCAACATCCCTTAGGGTTAGTTTGGGAAATTGAAAATAATATGTAGTAAATAAAAGGATTATCAAACTAAGGCTGTAACGGTCTCAACGTTTTAGACAAAATGGATATGACCAGATACTTATTGATCAAGCAATTGAAAAATCCAACAGAATCGACAGGGAAGAATCCTCCCCCTAAACACAGAAAAAACATGGGTCGGCTATGTGTCACTTATTTATCGCCATTGATCAATCCAAGATGGGGTAATTTGATTAACCAGCTCTTAAGAACGGAGACATTATGGATTTCAGAATTAAACACAACCTTATAGACTTAATGAAACACTGTATTTTAATTATTTTCTGTGATATGAAAATAGGCTATTCATTTTCTCTCTTCACAACTTGGGGCCTAAAGAAGAGATTAGCCATCAGGTTGCCCTGGCACTCATCATTACCATTTACTGGTGTAGGACAGCTGCAGGGCCTAATTTTATACCCCAGTTAGTTTTCTAATTAAGATAATGATGTAAAATCGTGTAAATATTGTAACGGTGTAATATACTATGCCATTTTTTAAAAGAAATTGTGTAATATTATTGTCATGCTTTTTGAAAAATGTTCACCTTTGAATTTTTTATTAAATATTTTGACAAAAATTAAGACTAATATATATTTTTGGTGGGGGGTGAAGACTGTGACAATCATGCTATCACACCTGTGAGTGCAAATGCAATTTTACTGAGCGAACCTGAAAAAGCAACAAATTTAATAAAGTCAAAGAAAGAAAACTGTGAACCAAACACTGATGCTGTAGGTAGTGACCATTCGGCTACGGAATTTACGGCTATCTGATCAAATATCGTTAGGTCAAATGTTTATTTTCAGTTCTTTCCTCCCCGGAAACAAGTCCTCCAATGGAACATTATGAGATTAGAAGCATGTTCTCAGAGTCCAGACTTTACACAATGGAAAGCCAAACCCACCAGGTCCTGACCAGAAATGACATAATACTTCTCTACAGCACCACAGCTTCAGAGTTAGAAGTCTGTAGATCTGACTTATAATTGCCAAAATGTCTTCAGAGTTGGCTTGATGTTGATACACAAGAGAGTTGTGTTCGATGCTCCTCATAAGGCATGGATTGTTGCTGCTGTTATCTTAGTGCGTGGTGTCAACACTGTATGGCAGCTTAAATAAACTGATACAAGAGCAACATGGAAATTTGCTGAGGAGTGATGCAGGCCTACGTGCTGTAAGATCAAAATGTTTTCTCCAGACCATAAAAATACTGTAACTCACCCAGGTATTCGGAAACCAATCTCTAGAACAAATACTGAGTCAGCAGTGAGGGGTGTATGAACTGAAATATTGTAATCTCAGTTGGCTTGAGTTTATGGACATTCCAAGGTAATGACAGAAACACGTTAATCATAGAGCAGTATTGAGGGCAGCTCATCAAAATCATTTTATTGGCGTACAGCACTAAAATGTTATGAAGGAGTGACAAATATCAATACAACACCCCACCCCAGTCTGTCTGTCTAAATCCTCAACAGGCACTGCACTTCCTTAGAAACGACGCTCGTGCACAGCTCGTGTGACGCATTTAGAACACCACGCCTGTTACAGGAAACCACAAACACAACAGCAGTGGTCACGGCCCACACCGATCCTCAGTGCAGTCCAAAGCTGCTGTAGTCAGCCAGCACATTTGTGAGGTAAGAATGGCTCAAACAGTCACTTAACCTAGCTAGCTAATACTCTTACCAAATCACATAACCCACTATAAAACCAAGCCAAAGACATCGCAATCTTGTAGTGTAACGTAGCTAACAGTTTTAGCTTGTTAATGACAATGTTATGTTTGCTAACTTAGCTCTCTAACGTTAGCCAAGGTTAGACCATTACGAGCCGTTCTTTCTTGTCTGGCATTGTATAAATTCTTACGTTTTACTGGTAAATTTGTTATGTTTCTTATCAGCGAAGCAGGTACTATTACTATTAGGTGGATTTCTATGTACAGTTTTGGTTTAAACAGTACATAAACTAATGTTTCCGCCCTTTGTCTGTATTTTGCGGAAGGAGTTCGTAGGAATACCAGAAATCAAGTCTAACGTTAAAGGTTGAATTTTTATTGAACTATGCCAGTGGAACCTAACATAGCCGGGTGAATTGCAAATGGAACCCACTGATTCTCAAAGGGTTTCAATTCATGCTTTTTAAAAGATGTACTTCATGTTTTGAGTTTTCAACGCCATATTAACGTTACAGTGACAGACTTGAATGGAGCTGGGAGCTATGACGTTCTCTGAAATACAAAAGATAACGGAACGTATCTTGGCTAAAACGCGGTTAACCACCAAGAATAACGTTACTGTAAGGATACAAATTAAACAGATTTATTGTTGTTTGATCTGTGTTGATGTTATTTTGAGTTGCTAGTTAGATGTACACAAAACATTGCATGTCTGTCCTGTTGATTATTTACTGGGCACAACTGCCTCCCCCTTATTAGTCATCACTTGTATCAACGTCCGCGAAAGTTAAGCAGGTTTAAACCTAATTAAGTACTCACATTTGAGCTGTCGTTACCAGAAAGAGTGCACCGACTTCACTCACAACTGCCAGATCAAGCCATGAAGCCCGTGGGCGTGTCCTACTTACTCATACTGAGCAGTATTGGCCTCGCTCAAGGTGAGTGGCAATGCGAAAAACCTTGTGACATTAATGTGATTAGATAAGAAAGGCTGTCATTTAGACTTGGGTTAACCCTATCTCACTTTCTGATTTTGTTTTTCCTGTATTTTCTCCTCACAGCTCAGAATTGCTCGCCACCAGCCGCAGGACCTCACATGGTTTTGAATGACAATGACATAATAAAAACAACATTTGCGGATGGATCAGAAACTAGTTTTGTCTGTGAAACTGGCTATGTATCTGAGGGTGGCTCTCGGTTCATCACTTGTACTGCTGGCGTTTGGAGTAAAGTGAATCTGATTTGCGAGAGTAAATATTTGCATTCTATTTTTGCACATTTTGTAGGCCTGCTATGTATCTGTAATAACAGTCTCATTTTAAAACCAGTTTAAATACTCCAATGTGGAACCCTCTAGTGAATAGCTCACCAGAGTTCCAATGCTCTTTCAAATGGATGACTGTCATGTGTAGAGACGAACCTGTCTATGTTAGAAGTGCATCTGTTAATCCAGTAATATTTTTTTTAGATGAATTTACTTACATCAAGACTTAATTTTTTTAGGGATGAGTTGTGGCAGCCCTGGAGAATTGGACAATGGAAACTTTGATTTTGAAGGGATTCAATTTGGGGACAAGGCTGTGGCTGTGTGCAACCCTGGGTAAGTAATGAAATGAAATTCCTGATAGTTCTTGATCAGAGAGGCGTTTTTTTTAACTTGACAATAACCCAAGCATAAGTTAAAATGTCAGTGTCCTGTGTTTCAGTTTCCTAGTCTAAAAACAAATTATTCCTATCAAAGCAGGAGGAGTAGGGCGTACTTATTGTTCAGTGTTTTCTGTTTGACCTTGTCTAAAGGATTCCTCCTCATTCTTGGGGTTCAGAAAAGCACACACCTCTTTACCTAGTTGATTAGTTTGATACCTTTCGTCCAATGTTGTAAAAAATTTAAATGCGCTGCTGCACTGTTGAGCATAAGCACTTTGGATACAGAGTTAATCTTATTGATATACTCAAATTACTCTGATTCTACTATCTAGCAGGTTGTCGGTGTGAACTTAGGCATTTTCTGATTGTTTCATTTCATCTGTACACCCAAAGCCAGTATTAATTAATCACTTATTAATGGCAAACCAGGAGGCTGCATGCTGTGTGTTAGGTTCATTCATTTTTATTGCCCAAAATGTCTTTGCTAACATGTGGAGGTGGGAAAAATCAGCGCAACACACTGAATGCTCTGAACAAGTAAAACTTATTCAGAAATATTTTCAAATCACAAACAAAAAATGTTGGGATTTATTGTGTGTATTAAGTTTTTTTCTTGCACATTTTTAGTTACATTTTGGTTGGCCAAAGTGAAAGGATTTGTTCAGTCAATGGTTGGACAGGCAGAGTGCCGACATGTGAAGGTTAGTAATCTATGTGTATTCATATAAAGCACATGATTCAGTTATGCCACAAGGCTTACATGTCTTTCACCAATCTAACAGATGATATTTTATTTTGCAGTGGTGGCTTGTGATCCACCGCCTCCGGTTGAGAATGTAGCCACTGTTACTCCACAGAAAGAGAGCTATGATTATAGAGACGTTATACAATACAGGTGTCAAAAAGATTACACACTCAACGGATCACAAACAATAATTTGTTCGGAAGATGGAAATTTCAAGCCGGGTCCTCCAGAATGTATCCGTACGTATGCTTGTTTGTTTTTAAACATTTTCTCAGTCTAAACTTAACTGTTAGTGACACCGTTATAATGGAACGTGCCATTTTTGACAGTTAGTTTACCTCTATCTCAAAATGCCTTTGTCTTTAGAGGTTAATTGTGAACCTCCTAACATTCCAAATGCTGAATGGGATGGAGGTGCTCGACCCCCTTATCGACACAAGGCCTATGTCACATACAAGTGCAAGCCTGGGCATGTTATGGAAGGAGCATCTGGTCTGACATGTGAAATCAATGGCCAGTGGTCACCTGAACCTCCAGTTTGTAGAAGTAAGTAAAGATGAAATGAGCCATGAAGCAAAGATATACTATTTGCTTTGAATGTCATAAAACATGATTCTGTTTTAACACCATTTTTATCAAATGCTTACATGCTAAGCATCATTATGTAATGTTCTGTAATCCCACTCAGTATCCCTGTTTTTCCTTAAAGTATAAATGGAAATAGAAGAATGCCTGCCAACACTTTAGTTCCTCTAAAAATGCTATTTACTAAGACAAACATAACATTTTAATTTTGGGTCATTTTTATGTCTGTCTCTTGACAAAACTTATTGTACACATTCTACCTTCTTTTTCTTTCTTTGTAGTATAACCATTATCAATTAATTCAAGGCTGCTGTGCTCTGAAAAAATCTGGATATGTAATAGTAATTGAAAATTGTTTTCCAGGGGAGGTTTAGAAATTAATTTCTCTTATAAAAAAAATCTCCAAACAGTTAAGGCCGGCTGCTTGTAGGCCTAGATTTGACGCCTTGTGTAAAGAAGAAAACTGAATATAAAAAATTCTTCTCATGAAAGCATGTACTTAACAAATGATGCAGTAGAAGATATTTAAAATAGCTATGCTGCTTAAAAGGTGAACGTAAGACAGACAAATTTAGTAATGGAAATTTCAACATGGAATCACCAAGGAATTTACTACCAACATTTTGTAAGAACTCTGTTGGTCCTTTCAGTTAATGTTCTGTGTTATGCCCATTGTATGGAGATGCTCATTTTTACCATTTATACTACCTTTAAATGAATCTGAAATCATCATGGAAGTGAAAGAACTCTATGATCTCAACACATCCTTAAATTTAGGGTCAGCAGTGAAATAACAGAAATAGTGGCCTGATTAATTTCAATGCCTTTGTAGGACTTACAACCACAACAAAAGCCACTACTACTACTACTACTACTAGTACTACTGCTACCATCACTCGTCGTCCGCCTGAAAGGACACCCCAAGCCCCAGGTAGAGTCTACTTTAATACTAGGCCCATCCAAAGTACTGCACTATGTAGTGACATCTCTTGAATTTGTTTGTGGTTCACACTCCCAAACACTTTTGAATGTTTGCCTAATGACTTTAAATCATTTCACATGATTATACATCAGTATAATAAATCATATGATCTTTATGCAGATTGATTCAGAGCATAATCAAATATTCAGTGAAAAGCACAATAATTTGAGCCTTTCATAAGCAAAAATACCCTTTGTGCTTTCCTTTCCTATCCCTGTACTAAAGAAACAATTGACTGGAGTGTTTGTATGCATTGAAATTAATGACTGGATGTTGCAAAATATTTAACCATTTTGTCATATGTCTCCATTTTAATATGTAACCCACTTATTCTTCTGTTAAAGGAATACTTCAACGTTGTGGGCAATATCCACTTGACTACTTACCAAGACTAGCTGTTCGAAACCATTTTCGCCTCTGTACGTCCACTACTTTGGTTCCAATGGTTAGCATTTTGTCTTCGGTTAGCATAAAGACTTGAAGTCTATGGGAGTCAGGTAGTCTAGCTCCATCAAAGTGAAAAAATAAAACTTAAGGCAGCTCCGAAGCTTTACACAGTGTATCATGTGTATTTGAAATATATGTCTTGGAATTTAAAAAAAAAAAAAAAAAAAAAGATGAGTAATTTTAGAAGAAGTTAGATGTAGGTACTATAACCAATTGACACATATGTTCAGCGGTTATACTTCCTACCATCTATAGTTCCTACCATCTAACTACTTCTAAAACGACCCTCATTAAAAAAACAATATATATCCAAGACATCCAATTTCAAACACATGATACACTATGTAAATAAGACAGCTTCAGAGTTGCTGTAAGGTTTATTTTATCTCTTTGACGGAGCTAGACTAGCTGACTCCCATAGACTTCAAGTCTTTATGCTAAGCTAACACAAAATACTAACCATCAAAACTGAACCAGTGGATGTACAGAGGTGAAAATGGTATCAAACATCTGGTCTCACTCAGGGTAATTCGGCAAAGGAGGATATTGCCCAAAACATTGGAGTATTCCTTTAAGGCAAACTGATGTTACAGTTTCTGTGAGGAAATACAGCCCAGTGTTTACAGTTTATGTAAACTTTATGAAGTGCTGTGATTTCTCACTACTGTGTCATATGTGAAAAACACTGATTTGTTCACTAACAAACCTGTAATTAACACTGATGTGCAAGCATGTATATGTGAGGAAGAAGATAGAGTGAGATTTGCTTGATCTTTTGTTAAATTTTACATCTCCTCCACAGAGCCTCCTTCCCCCACGGACTCACCTGGTAAGTCATCATAGTAATATCACAGTAATTAAAAAATTTTCGAAACACGCAAAGCAACACACAAAAACTGTTTTGTATCCCCATCAAATTCACTCTGTGACACAATTTTCTGTCCTTTTTTATTGTGTCTTGCAGGCAATGATGGATCTTCAGTGACGCAGACAGTGATTATTGTTGTTGTTGGTAAGTTCCAACTCAGTAGACTTTATCCTTGAATATGGGGACTATAAAGAGAAAATTTAGTCCCATATAAGAAACATGGTGCCCTCTCAGGAAAAGCATAGTTCAGTGTGGTGTAATCATAACTTAATGGCTCGATGTTGTCAACAAGTAATGCTTTACTTGGTTTGTATTTTGCTCATGTCATCCATTTCCCATCGAAAAAGTGTACTGTTTAAGTTTTACTAAATCATTAATGATTGCTATTGCCAGCAATAGCAATTATTCTGTCATAATTTAATTTTTAAAAAGCTATATATGAGCAACCAGATGTTGAGGTTTAAATTCTTGGAGGTCATGTTGGTCATTTTTTTGCCATTACCAGTTTATTATTGGAAAATTACTGGACATGGAAAACAGTGATATTTAAGTACAATACAAGAAAGTTTGATGGCCTCCTGGATTGATACAACTCCTTCTTCTTGCAGTCTTAGTACTTCTTGCTGGTGTTGGTGTGATTTATTGGATTGTTGGATACATTAAAAACTCCAAGAAGAAAAACCAGTAAGATCATGTTTGATTCAGCCTAGCAAACTAACAATTAACAGTGCTTGGTTGCTTTTGTGGCTCCTCTCTGTTTTGTTTGCAACTTCTTGTATTCTTTTCATCTCATTTTGTGCTTATTTTGTTAACATTTTAACACTGTCTTTTCCTGCCCAAATTAACTGTTCAGTGTTGCATGATACACGGTGTGCATTTGCAAAGTTTTGTAGACTACCACATCTTCATCACTGGTAACTTATTATAACTTATTATGTTTCCAGAGATGATCAGTCTCCACAAATTTTGCCTGCCATTTTGGCATTTTTGAAAACCTTCAAAAATCTTTATTTCATGTACTGCAGGTCAGAATGACATGAAATTTGGTGAGTCCATTGACTGGCTTATTTAGTTTACACAAAGGACTGGTCCAAATTTGCCCAAAAGTTCAACTGAAAAATCATGACAGTAATTACTTCACTTTTAGACAGTGAAACATTATTCTAAACACATCTGCTCAGACACAGGTTGGCATGAGATAAACAAAAACACAGACATACAGACATCTGTTGTTATAAACAAAAGAGATTCTAATAGCCTCAATGCCTGGCAGGGCAATGAGGGAACTCAGCACATTCTTTGTCATGCAGCAGTAACTTGTTCATTGCTGCCAGCAGCTATATTTGCATTTGGCACCCCAAGGTATCATATACTAGCCGGGGTATTGTGTTTGTAAGAAAATTCAGTGTAGTGCATTCGTGAGAATTAAAAATGCGCTTGTCTGTACACAGTGTCTGTAAATACTGAGAAGGCTAGTGTGTGTGTGTGTGTTGGGAGGGGGTATTCTTTTTTTCCGAATGGGCTGATGGTCTGGAGTCCCTTTCATCTTTCTAGCTTCTTGCCTGCCTGGTCATATGCAGTGAATTCAAGTTGATCATTCATTTCTGAATTACAGCTCTCACATTGACTACACCGCAAATGTACCGCAAAACGATGAACCGGAGTTATAGCACATTTGGTAAGAAGATGGACTGCCAACCACAGTTCAGTTAATTTACACAGTGAAACAGCATTGCAGTTGTTTTGAATAGAAGTAGAATTTAGGTTTCATATAGACCCTTTACTGCCTACGTAATCAAAAGTATGCGCGCGCCTGTTGGCAACGGAAGTGAAGTGCTACCCCATTCATTTAGACTAGGAAAAGGAGACTACAAAGTTGTAAACGCAGATTCAAAAGTGTGACCAGCATCAAAATGTCCGGTTGTTGCGTGTTTGGCTGTCAGAATCGCTACAACAGCGGGCTGAAGTTTACCGAATTCCGACGGGATCACAGCCGTTTCAGCGCAACTCTGGTTGCAAGCCATCAAACGTATTGACGAAATTTGGACTGAGGACGCGATCAAAAATGCTCGCGTAATATATATAATATCGGCAACTGGAACTCTGAACCAAGAAGACCTTTTGTGTAGTTCATGAAAATGTGAATTTCATGCCCCGTTTATCAAAATTGAGTTACAGGGAAAGACATTTTGATGTGATGCGGGAAGTAATAACTTAGAGAGGAGAAAATTACAGTAAAATAGAAGCAGATGTTGCACAACAACTGTATCATTTAACTCTGAGCAAGCTAGAAAAGCAACTCACCCTACCATGCAGGTACAATTCGCTGTGCGGAGGTAGTTCTCTGGGTTTACTATGACCCATGCCTCATACAGCGGTCTTGCCTCCTTGTCTTTGACTTGAAATGACTTCTGACTTCAAGACACAAAACTCCGAGTCTATGATATGGTATTTGACGTTCTTTACATGACCACAGACAACATGGCTGTAAGCATCCAGTGACTTGTATGTTCGTAATTTCTCTCTGTTGTACACCGGGTTTCTCCACCAAATATCTGGCCGCTGGATATTGGACCACTTACTAAAGTCTTACACCCATTCCGTAATACCACGCGGGTATGGAAGTTGGTTGCCACTCGTCAAAGTTAATTTGCTCTGGTAGTTTTTGCGATCTTTCGTGGTCAATCCCCTTGCGTAACTTGACAAACTATTACACTCTGCCATACTTCCGTTGCCACAGTGCGCGCGCATCCTTGCCTACGTCATCAATGTTTACAAACAGTAAAAGGGTCTATACCTGCCTGTTTCAAGGAACAAGATGGCTCACCTCTTTATATTTCTTAATCATGGACCTTGATTGCCAGGTAACCTGTTGGAAAGCTCTTTAAGTCCATTATCTTAAATCTTCTTCTGTTTCACAGGGCTGCTGTGGTTTTTTTAAACTTCCTGTGGAAAAAAAAGATTCTGTCAGCTGTCTAATATTAGATTTCTTTCGTCCCCTGCTTCCTTCTTCTGTAGCTTGCGGATTCGCCCAGCTGATGATCTACTATGATGGACTGTAAACTTGACTCGCTGCGGCAGAGGGATGTCACTGGACCAGTCTTTGAATGTACTCGCACCCAACATGCGAACGTGGAATGCACTATGGATTATGCTGAATCCTGAAAAGGAGGACCCAGTCTGATATTCACAGATTTTGCATCCATTTGAAAATGGACTCAGTCCACTGCTTCTGCTTGAGAATCTGGCCTTGATTGGCTGGCAACTATTTATATTTAATGTGTGCTTCAAGGTATATTCAGTCAGATCATTTTTCCCCTTCATTGTGATTTAATTCACTATTATGTTTAGTCCTTCACAACAACACAAGAGCTTTTTACATGCTGTAAATATAAAGGAATGATGTAATCATTTGTCATCAGAAAAACTTAGAATCTCTGCTTTGATTTTAAAACTGTAGCGCTATAGATCTAAGCGGAGCCTTGTCATTGTTATTGTTTGATACACATACACCTGTTTGAAGTGGACATGCTGTATTTCTACCATAACTCAAAATAAGCAAACTCTGCAGTTAATATGTGCAAGGCTGACCTTGGCTACTATTAGGATGAAGTTTTAGAAATATTATGGGAAAAAAGGTTAACAGGGGCTGTTGTTTGATACCTGAGAACAAAGTGGAAGCACTTGATCATTACTCTACCCAGTGACTTTTTTCAGATATCACACCATGTTTATGTAACTGCTACTAAAGGAAAGTGGGAAGTCCCCAAAGTATCATAAAGACAAAGACTTTTAGTCAAGAAACCAGTACTCCAGCCTTTTACATTCAGTTATACCTTGACTGTTTGTGTGAACGGATTATTGTAAAACTACACAAGTGAGGAAATGTTTGAATTTCCATTAACTGGTGGCAGGATGGTAGTTCTCCTTCCTGAAGTCCACATTAAAGTTGCAAACCACAAAAAGAAAGATAGCAGTGAGATCTGCATAGAAATGAATGGCCTAAACATGTGAATATGATACTAGAATGTTCCACATGCCTTAATGCCAAAGGCCAAGTATTTGAGTTTTTGCGATTTCGGTTGAAGTGTGCTCATTTGTGCATGTGTGCTTGTGTGTGTGTGTGCCTGGATGAACTCCTACTGTGTAAATATTAACCTTGTAGGGTTCACTGAGAGGAGGCTTTCTTTGAGCCTACCTGTTTAGGCTGCAATAAATCAAAAGTCAAGATTATGTTCAGTATAGGCACACTGGTTTGTGTGCCCTGTAGCTTCACTCACAATACTTAAAACATCTGACAAAGGATTTAAACATTTTTGTACAAAAGTCAAACCACATTTCATTATTTTTATAGACATTTTGTAAAAAGGCACATTCCACAGAAAAAAATAGACCCCAAACCACTTGAGAGTGTGTAAGATGTATATTGTGTCAGGTTATATGAAGAGTGTACAAATGGACTGAGAATTTTGCACTTGCCTTTGAGGCCCCCCCTCCTTTGGATTATTTATTAACTGACAGTTATTATTTATTTAATATCTGACAGTTTGTATTGTGTTGAGGCTGGCATTAAACAGCTTTTTTTTAATTGTGCTTTTATTAATCTCTGAAATAAAACAATACAGAAATGAAAACTCCACCGCATATTCTTGAAATGTGTGTAATACACTAATAACATGGCTGTGTGTTCTTGCTTTATTATGATCAAAGCTTGTTTTGGCGCCCTAGTTTTGGAATTTGTCAGTGGAGTTGGAAATTGTAATTGCAATACTGGAATATTCAAATATTTGTGTGTCAGGGCAGCAAATTCTATTCTACATGCATGTCACATAGAAAGGAGATATTGTGAGACAAATGAGCAACTTGCCCATATCAATGAAGAGGCATCAAATAGGTCTATATTACAAACACGGAAATTGAGGTAGAAATTGGAATATTGTTAACCTAACGTTTTCTTCCTGCATAAACAATAACGTGAAATAGTACCCTGTGATAACTTTATTACAGATTTTGTATTGGCAAGGTGTTACAAAAAGTGAAGTCAAAATACATAAAGCATTACAATTGGAACATAGGTACAGAGACAATCCAAGTAATTATAGTAATGTGATATTTGATGATGTATTGCCACCTAGTGGCTGATTTGAGCAACATTGCTGATAGGAGAAAAAAAATCATGAATGAATAATTGATGGCCCACAAGTCCTCAAAGCTGTGTTTTGTGTCAAAAACTAATCACCCATTAATGAGAGATACTGGATACACAACTCACATTAATAAACATTTTAATATGACCAACTTTTCAACTTAATTCCTGGGCTTATTCGCTTATGGTTGAAGTAGTCTTGTTTTCAATCAGACCAAGACATGAAAGAGCTCTGTTACAAACCATCTGCAGTTGGTAAAATGAGAAGCGCTGCAGTTAAAACTAAGCACAACAAAGAATTATGTCCCCTTCCCCGTATCCACTGTAGAATTATGTCTGAAGTTCACCAAATCCACTTGTCAGCTTCCTGGTAGTTCCTGCCAATTTCCCCCTTGAGTCAAGATGAGATCTGTCCTTCATTGTAACCGATTTCAAATGGTGCTAGAAACACAAGAGGACTCTGAACACCAAAAGAAATCAGTCAACCTTGGAGAGAGGACAAAGAGCTTGAGCTGTCTGAACGTCGTCGCTGCTGGCCGGTGGTTTCTAGCCCGCTGCGTGGCGCTTCAGTGAGCGATGCTTCCCCATGTGAGGCTGTCTCTGTCTTTCACTTCTGTCACTGGCCACTTGTGACAGTGTTGCCTGTTGCTGGTCAGCGCCACAGAGAAACACTTCCCACCCCAAGAACACTGATTTCAAATGGTGCTAGATAGATGACAATACTCTAAGCCACCATCTGAAACCAGCTTCCAAGGGGAGTATTTCTGACCAAAAGAACAAAGCCAACCCTCCTGATCCTGGTCAACAGGAAAACCAATAAATACAACAAGCAGTGGCTGTTAGTTTAATACATCTTACCAAGCAGAGTAACTATTTGATGAGCTAACAGTTATTTTTCTCTCACCTTACTTTCTAAAGTATCAGAGAGGAAAGATGATGTGGTCCTCCTCCATAATGGATGTAGTGCTAGCAGGACTCTCCAGTCTAGGTGTGGTGTTTGACAAGGGCTTTTATAAAAGCTTTTGTCAGAGACTAATTGTAACCACAACATATGTGAATGGGGAAAAAGGTTCAGATTCAGCCAGCTTTGATTTAGCTCAGTATCACTATGTAATATGGTATTATAAGGCCGAGAATTGGATTTTCAAGGTGACTAAATCTTCCAGTTATGAAAGGTAAAATAATTACTGAGTGATGAAAGTTCCATTTTCTCACAATACAGTAGTGAATAGGAGAGATGACACAATATAGGGGTAAGTATATAAGTATATAGATATTGCTACACAAAGGAATGTTTTTCAGTGAAATGAGACGAGGCAACGTGTAAAATATCTGAGAGAGAACACAGCTAAATGTGTATTGCTTACAGAAATGAATATTGGTTAATAGAAATCAGAATATAATTTAAATACTAAAATATTTAAAACATGTTAAATGTTTTGATAATCGAAAGGAATATTAATACTGAGGTGAATATTACTGAAATGTACAAGGGGTTGATATTCAATGAGCACTACTTATATGAAGTAAAGAAATGGAATAAGGAACAGTAAGCTCACTGTATGTGATTTGCTATTTGACAGTATTATTCAACACACAGCTTGAGGGTGGGAGAGAGAGATTTTGGAGGTGAATTTGGGGTCTTCAGCATGAAGAGGTTTGAGCAACCTCACCCAAAGGCCCACACAGTGTGTTCTTTCAGGTTCAAAATGCACTAGAGGAATTTGCCCATATTCCACTGAATATGTATGATGGGTACCCACGTATTTCTCACCAAGTCTTTCACTCTGACCACCTGTCGCCTGAAATCCTGCCGCCTTGTCACAAGGGGAGTGGCACTCAGCCGCACTTGAAGCATCCAAAGAGAAAATGACAACGTCTCTTAATTATTTGACAGCCATTTTGTGCGGAATACAGAAATCGCCTTCTGTGGCAGGCTCCGATGACAGAGGTCAGTTACGCGCGAGTCAAACGTCCAGGACAATGTGACACGGACTCAGTGACAGCACAGTCTTTAATCTTATCAGACTGTGACACCATTTTTCCTGCTCTAAGCTGGGAAAGTTGACTTAAATAAGACGTGGGAGGCGGCAGGAGCAGGTTACATGATCGGCGGATTGTTCTTAGAGGTGCTGTCATATTTACTCAAACAGCAGGTTCTTTACTAATAGAACAATTTAATTTTTTAACAATGCCTCGTTGGTCCTCCATTATGCTGATGCCTGTTATTAAATAGTATCTTGGAAGAACTTCCGATGAAATGCGCTTTGGGATAGTTCAGGCTCTCATGCAGGCTCCTGCCCAGGAAAAAAGTTTGATTCATTGCCCTGGATCAGGCCAGAAAGGAGAGGAGGGAAGCAGACGAGAGGAGAGAGAGAGTGTGAGAGAGAGAGAGAGAGAGAGAGAGGGAGAGAGAGGGGGATGAAATGGAAAACCACTGAGAAAGAACCAGAACACACACACACTCTCTCTCTCTCACACACACACACACACACACACACACACATGCAGACACCTGGTATGATGAACTGCATGAACCCCACACAGCAAAGGATTCCTATTAGTTGCTGCATTTACAGTTATGGCTCTAAATAATTTACTCCTGCGTGCTGCAAGG